>JAOEGT010024174.1:0-10349 GCA_025447795.1 Speoplatyrhinus poulsoni
GGTAGGGCGAGCGAGAGAGAGAGAGAGAGAGAGAGAGAGAGAGAGAGAGAGAGAGTTAGCGAGGACTACGTGAGTAAAACAGGGGTGGGGAGGAGGAAGATAGGGGGTGTGCTGGGCAAACTAGGCCTTGGCTATTTCAAGGGTGCCATGTGTCATGCTGTCCAGGGTCCTGTCCACACTCGGCTGTATTTGCACAAGCCTGTCCACAATTTGAATGACTACGAGGGAGCCACACTTTCAATCAAAGAGACTAGCGTTGCTGCTCGCTGGAGAGCAGCAACGCTCTCAGCAAGGGACAGTGTGGCAGCCATTCAGAACTATGGACAGTGACGGTCAGAAACTGTAGATGGCATGATAGGTGAGGCAGATAAGATTATTCTACTCACAAACTCTAATAGACTCTATAAAAATGATTAATGAATCAATGGTAAATTATGCATTCATACAGCGCTTTTGCAACATTCCGGCCACTGAACGAGCCTTACATTCAGCCATTTACACACACATGCATACACCGATGGTGGCAGCTGCCGTGCAAGGGGAGCCACCAGGAGCAGTTTAAGTGTCTTGCTCAAGGACACCTCAGCACTGAGGTGAGAGGTCCGAGCCAACGACTTCTGTATGGCTTTACCTGTTGTGCCACTGCCATCCCTTTCTCTTAGAGAAGGTCGGCCACGACAGATGACCACCAGACCAACTGTTTTACACCAAGACACGTTGACATTATACGGGTGCTAGAGAACTGAACCTTTCCATGACCTCATCTGAAAGGCCAAGACCTTGTCAAAGGCTGTTCCACAGTATAATACCACATCAGTCACATACTGTACATTAGCGCATGCATGTAGCTGCACATGTTACTGCAAAGAATCACAAAGAGACGTGTGTAACAGGACAACAGCATGCCTACGATGCAAGACACAGGATACCACAGGATAGTGTTTGTATACTGTATGTAGCCTTTGATCCCCAATGGATACCAAAAAATAAAATAACTAAATATTTGACTAGAGGCTAAATGAGGTTGAGGAATGCGGGGATTTCCAGACCAACATCTGCCGTACAGTAGCGTTTTCTGGTATTCATCTAGGAGTCTTTGATCTCCCATCTATTATAATGCGTGCTAACAAATGCACAGACTGCTCTGACAGACTGCTACTGTATGTGGTGTAATAAACAAGCAGAGCCAAATGACCGCTGGGGAAACAGGGAGGGAAAGAGGAGGAGGTGGATCGAATCAGGAGCAGCTCTTAGCCGCGTACACCGGTGCGTTCCCCATGTTCAGCGCCCCTCGTCCTTTGATTCTGCCAGGCCGTATACGACGCCCTCCTCCGTGTTTACACCCGGAGGCACTACCTAGGGCAAAGACTTAACAGCACTCTGGTTCACATGCATCCACACAAGCTGAAGGCTTTTAGCAGAGCAGGTGGTGAGCATTAACTGTGTGTGTGTGTGTGTGTGTGTGTGTGTGTGTGTGTGTGTGTGTGTGCGTGCAGACCAATGCGTATGTTCATACAGTACATACAGTAGCTACCATAATCGTCATCATTGTCATCATCGATTGAGTTTGTGTACTCACACAGCCCCATACTGTAGATGGATGCAATATGGAAATGCTTGTGCTGAAATATTTGCCAGGCTATATATTTGCATACAACACATATTATTTCCCCCAGTGTTATTGTGCCGTTTTAAAGATGTGAAGGCAGAACCCCCACGCAAAATGTGGAGTCTGCAGCATGCGCATGATGAAAGCAATCGCACAAAGGAAATGTCACATAAAGTTTTCTCAAAATATAAAGGAAGTCACCTAATTATGCTCTGTTGTTTGTTTATAAGATGTTGTGCCTCAATATTTTATTCATCGAGTCACTAGGCGGCAGGAGAGCTTTCCCGCTCATTCTCTCGCTCTCTCTCTCTCTCTCTCTCTCTCTCTCTCTCTCTCTCTCTCTCTCTCCCTCTCTTTCACACTTCCTCTGTCTTGCTAGCTCTATCAAATCACAGATTTCAAACTATACGCATTGAGCTGCGGACCCTGCTTTTAGAATCCTAATGACGTTTCTCCCCAAACAGAAAGCAGGTTATTAGAAATGAGGCAAGAGGGAGCCTATTGCCAGGCTTAAAGATTGAGTTGGCTTTATAAATTGCCTGACAATCACTGCCACAGAGGTAGGCTGGCACACTGATTCACAAAATAGGAAGTATGGCTTGTTTTGGTGTCGCGGGCAGTCTGCCGTTTCACACTGTCAGTCAACTTCTGTGCTCTGAGTATTGCTGCAGAAACGTCTAATAAACGTACCAGCTATGCACTACACACACACACACCGCTTGTTATTCTGTTGAGCATGACGTGGTCACTTTGACAGCTACAACCTTTAAAAGAAACACAGTCCCTGATTGGGAAAAAAATGTTGAATGAAAGAAAGTAACACTTAATAGTGGACATTGCTGCTATAAACACTTTGCCTCAGGATTAGCTATTACTGTTCAACTGATATTAGAGTATGTAATTGGAAAAGTAATTGCCATATACCAAATTGACTATTTCTGCTCCATTTCACGTGGGTATCACTCAGGTCACATGTTGTGTTACAGTGTGTATCAGGCCTATTCTACACCCATCACATTTTGACGTTAATGCTTACAGCAAATGCCCTGTGCATTCCGTTGACAGAATCCTGTCGGTTGTACAAATGCATATAGCGGTCGTATTCATTTGCACAACTGACGGGATTCTGAGAGAAGCATTCCCAGTATGCGGGTGGAAGGTCAGGCTAAGGTCTCGAAACTCTATTTGAGATAGCCCATACAAAATGTAACTTGAGGCGCTTGAAGACCTTTAGATTGTCATCTCAGGGAGAAGTAATATTGCCACAACATGCAAGACAGGAGGAAGAAAAAAGACTGAAAACACAACAAATTAAATAAAACATATCTAAAGTATGAGACAATGTTGTTTTTGGGAAGTAAACAGAAAATGTGGATATAAAGATAAATAGTGTAGGAACAATAGACATTCAGATACAGATTAATATATAAAAGGTAACATAAGGTGTGTGTTGAGGTGGAAATAGACTACAGCAGTTATAAAGAGATCTGTAGTCAAGATTGAGCTTAACACTGTTAGTGTTGTTGTTGTTGAATGTATTACGATGATATTTGTAAGAGGCAGCATTTTTATTCAAGACAAATTTCCAGTTTGGACAAATATAGTAATTGTGCATCTTGAATGTGCCTTTGGGAGGATTGTGCAATGTGTTCTTGTCATCGCACCACGAGATGCTACTCTTGACTATCCCACCCAGGTATTTCCTTATTTTGTTTTTTAAAAGAATACCACATTGAAGAAAGGCCGAGGTAAAACCTTTTCCCACTGTGGAGAAGGAATACAGTTGTAACATGGCCCACACACATTCATTCCTCAAAAGCTGTGGCTGTGAAGCAGTTTCCCTTGCATTGAAAGAGCACACAGAGCTGTCTCACCACCCCAGCCAGTATAGGCTGGGGTGGAATTGGTGTCCAAGGCGTTGTTGTCCAAGATGATTAGCAAAGCTGTGTGAACAATTTGTTTTAAGGCTATACAACCTTAATTCAGTATCCCTCTAAGACTTGGCCAAACCGACGTGGCATTGGGACAAGAGTGTGCGCACACTGCCACCATTGCCATGTCAATGACTCTGGAAATAACAAAGCTCAGAAGGAGAGCTAATCATCAGTGATCGTCATGATAGCTCTGTAATTGATGTTGTTTGCCTGCATGTGTGCTTCATGGGAACCCGAGGAAGAGTGGATTGTAAATGCACAAATATGACAAGGATGGAGAGTGGTTTTGTCTGAAAACTGACGGAGTCAAGCAATATCACAGTGGAAGTAAATACTGCAAGCGATGCATGTTATCACAGAGATGTAATTAAGCCAGGGGCAAAGTGTTAATGCATTCTGCTAAGTCACTTTTAGCTCTCTTGTATGCTGCTTCAGATGAGTCGGGCGACGAGTGAAGGGTCATAAGAGTAAACTATAAAGGAGAATACTTCATCTGATGACCCACGGCCTTAGCACAGGTCAAATATACCCTTCAGGCAACCTTTAAATACTGTTACTGTTACAGGAGCTTCTTGTCTTTTGCTGCAATAGACAGTACTGCTAATAGCGTGAATTACTTACATAAAAGGACAAAATGTCCCTCTATGTTATAAAGCATAAATAAGATGATGTAGCATTTGTAAACGCATACTTGAGTGCCCAGACATGCACTCAAATTCTGTACAAATGTATTTATAGCTATTATTATTATCATAAAAATGTTTTACAATAATTAGTGTTAAATATTTTATCATTGGACATCATCTTCATTTTGCTTTCTTTCACAAATGAACAACAATTAACAAAGTTATGCTGTTTCCTCACAATAATGGTTCAAGGGTTTTACAATAAAATGTGTGTTTTTTCCCTCTGAAACATACTGTAATATGAATTCCCAAACTACTGTGTCTTCTACACTGTTTTCTGCATGACTTAATGTGAAATAATTGTGAAATAATTACGCACACATGCATGCATTCGCAAATACACACACACACACACTATTACAAAAGTCATTATGCATTAAGGAATACATACAAATATATTCCAAGTGGGTGGCCTGGGGACTGTTGATACTGCACTAAAAATGTAACGTTTCTTCTCAAGTTTTTTTTATTAAAGATGGGTATAAAATGTTCAATTTCACCCATCTCATGCCAAAAATTAGACCTGAGGCGATCCTCTTTTCTCATATACAATTATAAAATGAGGACTGTTTATCAAGCCAGACCAAACAGAACAATAGATCTAGTGTTTTAATGAGTTTGACGTGAATCGTGAGAACAAGCTAGGTTGTTTCATTGTTTCAGATTTTGGCTCATACTGTAGCAGCAAAAACAAAAAAAGCAAAGTTTCCAAACATAGCAACCATGGATAAACAAACTTTAATTTTGTTCAGTGATCAAATATTAAATGTTGAATGAAAGCTGTATATAATCCTATTTTTGTACGCCTTACTATTTTGTAGTGAGTAAGGGAGTGATCTGTATTTTGTGCCATCAATGTCTCAATACCAATTCCAAAACATAGACTACACCCTATTGGACTGGACTGAACATGCCAGGTCTAGCCTAGATTGCTATAACGTATTATGAATTGCATTGATACAAATCTTACATTTACCAATAATATATATGGTTTATTTATGTATTTATGTATTATAATGATATGTAGCACATCTTGCAGGTGTCACAGCTTTATTGTTTTTCACTTTTTCTACTGTAACTCTAAGAAACACTTTAAATTATAATTGATTAAACTGTCTTTGCTCACACCATCCTCTTGGTGAAACTGCCACTATTGGTGCTGCCAATCATCCTTCTGCATACGAGGAGTGTGACACATATGGAAGCACAGTGCTAAATATTCATGTGTTTACTCTTGTCTGTGCTCTTCAAAAGTGACTGCATACTGTACACAGACATTAAAACAGGCAAAATATGCATGCATGCATGTCAAAAGGGCAGCATAAAGCCAAAATTACGTGAAGAGTGAAACTATAGTAGGCCTACAGTAACACTTGGTTTTCAGGTCACTGCAAGTTTTACATTTTTCTCCAGAAAGAGTGCATTCATCCTGTTTATATGTGGATTTTAAAATAGAGGACAATTACTGTACACAAGGTAGGATTCAGTAAGCACAATAATAGCTCACAAATTACAATGTCTTCGTGATTAATCTGGTTTGTTTGCAAAAGCTTACTTGGAAATATTTCCTTTTACATATTCCATAGAATGGGAGAAACACAAAGTCGTGTTTATTTATATAGCCTTTAATCACATTACAAATGTACATTCTCAAAGGGGTGCATGCAGAGGCCCACATTTGACATGAAAACAAATGAGACCTCCTTAAAAAATGCATAAAGAAAGAAGATTCCATGGATTCCACACCCATTTTGCAGGGTAATAATGTAAACATAATATTAATACAGCTGTGATGAGCTTGTAAGACACAGATCATCACAGGGATAGGACAAAGGAAATAACGATAAGTGTGATTTCTTGAATCACAGATCCTGTGAGTAAGTCAGTCTTTCCCCTTAGTCTTCCTCCTTTGAAGAGAAAGACTGCATGCCTGCTTAGCAAAACCATTAATTTGGGGAAAACAAATAAGATGTACAATACATATATATTTAAGAACATTTAAAACATATTAAAAAACATTGAATTCTGGTTTAGTCACAGTTCTGGTTTATTATTGAAATAGCCTGCTAAAATGTTAGTGGTATTCTCAAATTCTCTTGTTCATACACAGGGGAATTGGATTCAAAAATATATAATCTTACATCAGTGCAGATAATACATTTGAATATCAAAGTTCAGACTCATAAATGTGTTTCTCTTTAATGCCCACATATGTTCTTCAATTTTCCAAATGGTTATATTTGAATTTCAGATTGACTGACGTCATGATATCAAATAGCAATTTGTTTTGAAAATAAAACAAAGATATTGAAAATATACTTGCTTACACTTTATTAAACCACTATTCCGTAAGGCAATTTTCACCTAGGATGAAAAACAGGGTATTTTAAAAAATGTGTCTCTGTGAAATGTACCTCACTTGGAAAGAATGCATAAAGTAAAGGTTAAAAGGGCTGCCTTTTCTCCCCTTCTGTTTCTCCCTGTAATGCGTCCAGACCGAATACATATTTAATCAATAAGATACCCTATACTATAAGTGTGGAGGAGGCTGTTCAGTATTAAACAGGGTGAATCTTATATGGTGACAGACTGTGCGCTTCCAGGTGTCTTGGTGAAGGTGTGAATAAGAAGTATTGTCGTCACTGTTATGTCCATTTAAGAAACACAATATCTTTGTGTTCATTGCTACATTTTGGCCACGCCCTCATGCCCTTTGTGGAAAGTCTTAAAGACTTAGATAATACTCACTAAAACATGAACCACAAATTGGTCTTTGATAATTTGAAGGTTAGAATATTGTGTTGCTGCATGAAATTGTATTATTGATGACACTTTCTTTTTGGAAAAGATGAATTTGTATACTATAGGCTACACCATTTTGTGTTAGTTTGGTTGAATGATGATCACTGAAAAATAGTTTACAGATTAATAAACCATACTAGGCTTTGAATATTTCTTTCATGAAAACATTAAATACTATTATTTATTATTTATATTTTTAAACAAACTAACAGATACTGTCTAATTCTCAAATGATCACATGTTGTAAGGATATTTGTATGTATTGTAATTAAGACACAAAGGTGGTATGTTAAAATCAAAGCCGGTTAAAATAGTTTAGGCTAATCCATGCATGCTGAAGATGGTGTTGCTTTTTGGATTACTGCTAATTATTTGCCGTGACAGCTACAGTAAGTATCGGCAACACTGTCAACATATTGATATTTTGCTCTTACAGACGATGTAGAATATGTACTGTATGACAATGTAAATGATTTTACTTCTGGCTGTGTCAGAGCTCGTAATTAGAACCCAATAGCAGACTGGACACAATCAGCGAGTTATACCGATTTCTTCATATATAGGTAAGGACTTTGATCTTGATGATGGTATCGGGGAGGTCCAAGATGGGAAATCAAAATCAAGCAAAAGAGGACGCCCAGGTGAGTATGTGATGTTATTCCTATAATAGAACGGGAGAAAGCGTGAGCACGTGAACAGCAAACAAAACGGAACTGAGCTGAGCTGAGATGGTAACTTACAGTACCATCTTTACTATAGTAAGTATAGTATAGTAGTATAGTATAGTATAGTAACTTACTATATAACCTTATGCTCATTTAACTGTTTAGCACAATATGTAACAATATCTTCATTAATTGCAGGCATAATTGAATTCTACATGCGATGTATACTAAAATAGAGTTTTTGCAACAATATTATCTACAGTGTGAGTGATACATTAAATATGTGTTCAGATTCACAATATTTCCAACTTGTTTGGTGAAATAATAACAAGCAATTTGAAAGTACAGAGTGTGGACAGGAAGCCAGCAACAGCGTCATGAAGTTGTGTGCTCTGGTCCGACACGCTTCTTCCTGTTCAAGGTTCTCACAGCACCTGTAGTGCATCTGTAGAGGGCACATACTCCGGGCAGGAATATAATAACAAAAATAAAGGAAATTGATTTACAAATGATAAACAAGCGCTACTCCAACCCAACATAGGCAGAATGGCTCTTACAATAATAATGTACAGTGCAAACTATTTTGTACATTCCTAAATATGAATGTTAAAATTAAAGTACATTTTAACAAAAATCTATTGTATTAATCAACTACGAATATATGGACCTGCTTTGTCAACTCATGAATATGAAGAAGGGCTTTGTTGAGAGTGGGTGCAGGACTTCTTCTTATTCATGGTATGGCCAAGTATAAAGGTAGCTGTGAGAATGGAAGTATCTAGGAAGGCGTGCGATACTTACAGAATGAGGCCAGGTAGAATCTGGTTGGCTTTTAGTGTCAGATGTATCTGTTAATGTCAATTTAAATCTACAGTTACAGAGAGATTATAACATTGGTTTGTTTGTTGGTTTGTTAACGTGTTTAGATTTTAGTTTAGTTTTACATGTGTTTTATTAATATTCTTTATTATTATTATTATTATTTTATATTTTTTATATATATTTTTTATTTTTTTTATTTATTATTATTTCTTTATTTAATTTTTTGGTTGTTAATTTTGCACCTCTATTTGTGTATTTGTTGTCGTGTTGTGTGCATGTTTACCTGTCTAGTTCCATCTGTGTCTCTGTTGATGTATCTGTACTTCTAGACAGTCTGTCATTTCATTTCAAGCGTTGTGTTACTGTGATGTGTGTTTGTGTTTGTGCACACAATGTGTAAGGGTTGCCATTCTTTCTGGTTACAGTTTCTGTGTACTGCTCGTCTATGTGTGTCTGTCTTTGTTTCTTTGTGTGGAAAAAACTGAAGGACGCATTAAACAATACAACTGCTACAAGCGTATTCAATGTTATACTACTTTGTAAACGTAAACTAAAGAATCAGTCTCAGAATATAAATCAAAGAAAACATGTATTGATGTTGGTCTGCCTTCATCACTTTGTTATACTTAACCTGCTTGTCCTTCAGTCTTGCAGGCTTATTTAGGAGCTCTGTTGCTCTGGCCCTGTCTCCGCTCAAGAAGTCTTCCATTGACCTGTATTGGAGAGCAGGGAAATATCTCACTTTGCCCTTCAATCTCGAAAGAGAAACTTCTGGACAGAGTGATCCATTATGCCGAGCTCATCTATCGCATCTCAGAGGAGTCCTGCTCTTTGTTTGTAAGCAACACACTAACATATTGTACTGCACTATGTATATTCTTCACAAAACTGACACTGGCGTCAACAACGCAGGAGTTGGTATTTGATTATTTGTTTATTTGAAAATCACTTTTCTGGATCAATATTTGTATACAGTATGTTAAATATACAGTATATACATATATCAGTAAGCATGGTAGTATGTGCTTCTTAAAAGTAGTTATACTGGAAGAGTAGCTTATTTCCAGATAATGCTGAACCAAAAGCACTTTTTAACACACAGTGTCGTTTGAGTTTTGTCCTTAATTCTAGTATGATCTACACCTTGGAACCAGGCTTCACAGAAAACTTATATACCATATCTGAACTATTGAAGAAGAGAGCCCATGCTGTTGCATGTGCGAGTGTGGTAATGACATAGTGTAGCACTGAGAGCCTAGCATTAGCTGCATGTTGAATGTTGAGTGGAGTACTAGGTCCACTGTGAGGTGGAAATTCAAAATGGTCTCTGAAATATATCGACACGGGGCTTGTTAAAGAGAAAACACTGCAGGAGGCCTGGAGACGGAAGAACAAAACACGCCTCTGCTGTGCACCGCTCAAGGACCGACAGATTGTCAGCCAAGGTCAGCAGAGTTTATGTCCATGTTTTTATGATGTGTGTGTGTGTGTGCTTTAGGAGGAGATGTTTGTGCCATTCCCTTTGCGTGTCCAGAGGAACCAGGTTGGCTATGAATGCATCAGAAAAGCCTCCGTCCCCAGCTCCATAAATGAAATACAACAAATATCTGTAAGCAACAACAGCGGACTGCTGTACATTTTTTTATTCCCATTTACGCTGTATTACATGTTTCTATTTGCTTTTATACTGTATACTGTATGCACAGTGCAGGTTTAATGTGTATCCCTAAATTAGCATATTTACATGTCTCTACTTCCTCTCCGGGAACCATCACCTTATCGTGGTGGAGAGGTTTGGGTGCCCCTATGAACCTGAGAGCTGTGTTGTCTG
>JAOEGT010024185.1:0-10348 GCA_025447795.1 Speoplatyrhinus poulsoni
GGGAAGTTTGGGGTCCCTTGCTGGAGCTGCTGCTCCCGCGACCCGACTCCGGATAAGCGGGAGAAGATGGATGGATGTTTTAAAACGATACTGTATAGCCACTACGTTTCTGTACATGTAACAAGAATAACAGAAGAGTGATATGCAGTAATAACTTAGCTTTGGGCTAGATTGTTGGTGTTGATGGCGGCTGTAAAAAAAAAAATTTTAAATAATAAAAAAAAGCCGCTAAAACATTTTTTTTTACAGCCACCATAAACACAATCTATCTCCAACACATTTAACCATTTACGCTTTTCAACTTTTGTATCCTAATACACATTTAAAGATACATCATAAATCTATAAATTCACAGCTAAATCTATTCTCTTCCATTGCTAGTAGGAACAAGTGTGGTAGGAACCTTTGTTGCAACAACATAAAGAATGCACATAATCTCTCTGCTATAATAGAATAAAAAAGGACACCGAGGACACGATGGCAGCAGGGCTGACGAGTACCCATTGTCAGTGGGTAAATTGTCAGAAGCCTAATCTGTTTACATCAAATTTAACGGATAATGTAGCAAATTATTGTTTGCACAAACATTCACAGATTACGCACAAATTAATGCAATCAGTTCAAAGTGATATTAACATTAATGGGGTGCTGAGGACATCACATCATTGTATAAATAGTTTTATAAACAGTTTAAACTTAATTTCTCTAAAATGGTTTGAGCACAAACTTATTTTGCAAAAACAAAAATTATACTGTACTTTTCATGAGATTGCCAACTTTAGAGGTACAATATGGCCGTAAGAGAAAGTGATGTCACAAATGTGTGTTTATTGAACAATTATTACACATGATACAATATAGGCTGATGTTAATGTATATTTGGCTGCATTGGGACATTGCTGGCTTTGTTGGGGTGGGGTCAAATGGAGATCTCAACCTGCAGAGAAGAGAAAAGACATGAGTAGAATACTAAAGAGGGTTGGGTGATATGGCTTTAATCAAAACAATGTTCACATCAATCAATTTAAATTCATATTAATTATAATCAGAACCAGATAACACCAATTTGAATTTGTAAGTATTGCCACTGTGAGGCAAAGCAAGGGCAACAGAGGGTCTATGCACCACATAAATGGGGACTAAAGTGGGCTGCTTACCCAACTTTAACTTTATTTACAGTGCATTCATAAAGAATTCAGACCGCTGAAAAAATAATTGACTTTTTATCCCCCTCCGCCCCCCATAAATCTACACTCTTCAATAAATTAAAAAATTAAAAAGTATATTAGTGTAAAGGAAATATATTGACATAAGTATTCAGACCCTTTACTGATCGGCATCGGTTATAGCCTTGAGTCTTCTTGGGTATGACGAGACAACTTTTGCACATTTGGAGTGGCAGATTTTCTGCTATAGCAAGAGCCCAGACTTGAACCCGATTTAACGTCTCTGGAGAGTGTTAGATCAATAAACCATCCGAACAACTGGTTATAACTAACGCATTCTCGTTCTTTATTCAACACTATACATGTGGCCATCTCTTAGCAAAAACCACCATCTCTCGGTATCATCTTCGCATGTGCAAAAGGACCTTTTCAAAGTAAAAGCTTTTAACATAAGTTAACAGAGAGATCTGAAAATGCCAGTACACAGACGCTTCCCATCCAACCTGATGTAGCTTGAGAGGTCCTGCAAAGAGAAACTTCTTAAAAGTAGGTGTAAAAGTAATTTCAGCGCAAGGTGCTTCAACGTGTTGAGCAAAGGCTATGAGTACTTATGTACATGTGATTAAATTTTTTTTAGTAAACGTGCAAACATTTATAAAACACAAATGTAATTATGGGGGTGTGCAATTTTGAGGAAACACTTTTTTTTAAAGACATTACTCCATTACTGTAACATAAAATGTGCTGTGAATACTTTCCGGATGCACTGCCTCTCAGGTGTGTGCAGCAAAAAAGGGTTTAGAGAACTTGTTTGAAAGATTGGATATTCGAGAAAACACACAATAAATACTACCCCAAGATAAGGTATTTAATCACAATTGTGGAACAATACAAAACCAGAGGCCCTGTGGTTCTCCCTAACGTAATAAAACATTGTTTTCCATGCGTTTTGTTGGCCAGTGCGTGTATATGGTTCGATCAGACCACGAATCTGCTCACCTGATCAGGAGCCATTACTGCCATACAGTAGGCTATGTGGTGTGCATGCACTAGTACTTTCACTTTCCTCCTTGACCTGACTGAAGCCTTTGACACCATCTGGCTCCCTCCTACCTCTTGGACCTTCTCCTGCCAATCTCCCTCCCGATCTCTTTACTCCTCCTCTACAGGACTTCCCGTCACCCCCACATTCCACCTCTCAACCATGGGGGCTTGGCCCTTCAGCTGCTCTGCCCCCAGACTCTGGAATGCACTTCCACTGCACATTCGGCATGCCACCACAGTCAACCTGTTTGCTAAGCTCCTCAAAATCCACCTCTTCAAGTTTGCCTACAACGTTTGACCCTTTGTTCCACTCTACCTGACGGTTTTATTTTGTGGCTCAGATAAAATGTTTATTACTATAGTATAATATATATTTCAGCCAACTGTTCTATATATATGTATTTTAAATGTAAGATGTCCTTGACTGTTTAGAAAGCCGTCAAAAATAAAATGTATTATTAGGCTACACAGTGCCCTATATTTTGACATTTGAGTGTTTTTAAAACCAAAAGCAAATATACTGGCATAATCTGTGGTGTGGCGCGCTGCCACACTCCGCCAGGTGTTCGTTGATGCAAAACAAAACCACATTACGCTCGTCTAGCAGGTTGCTAACTGGTTCATGTTGGACACGGTCACCTTGGTAAGCTATTTACCATGAGTGAATATCTGATTGTTTCCCTTTGAAATGGTCTGTAAATGGTTTGTAAGGAACGAGCACTTGTGGGATGAGCAGCAGAGCTGGGTATATGGGTTGCACGGCGCCCATGAAAAATTTGCCAAATCTTCATTGACTTTGCCAAACATCTCATCTTTGCTGTTGACTCTTTGGTGGATTGGATTATTTGAAGTCTGAAGAAAGACATATTGGCAATTTAACTATTTATGAATTTAACAAACAGGAGCGTCAGCAGCGTGTGGAAGAACAATGCACAGCCACAACAGACTGGCACCTCCTTCCCATGCTGGTCATCAGCCTGGTCATGCACTGCTGTGGGATGCCAAACGAACGTAGTTGTGTTGGTCTCTCTGTCACAAACAACACGCTCAAGCTGATCCCATAAATTTCCATACTTTTTGTACATAGTTTAGACACAAGGCTCTCACCAGCTCCTGTGATCTCTTTCTCAGCTTCCTCCATACCGTATGATGTGCCTGTGGGCAGAACACAAGTGTCTGTCACATGCAGCCTCATGCAAAAAGACAACATATTCAACAAATGACGTACTGTAGATGCATGCAACTACAGTAACACTACACTTTGTTCATCTGAAAGGAAAATAGAATGATTCAGTTTCTCATTTACATTCTCCCAGAATAAACAGGCAATAAAAAAAAGAGAAAATTAAAATGTGTTGCACTATCAAGTTCCATGACCCTCCTTTCATGACTTTTCCTAGATATGTTAGTTTTATCAAGCAGTGTAAAATCAAAACCGGACCAGGACAAGCTAGTTCAAAGCAAATTTTCTTCCATTTCTGTGAAATTGATGGGGTTCTCCCGTTTGGCTATTTTGTGTTCTGCCTTCAAGGTGGCTATTTTTCTTTTCTCCCAGCAAATGTTGCAGGGACTCCCTCGTAAAGGTTTACCGACAGATGGACAGACAGATCCTATTCTATATACATGCTCACTCTCAATAATTAGCCTATTATTTTACAGCGGCAACTATTTATAGTTTTGCAATGCAGAAAAAGGTGGAGCTATGCATTTAACCTATATGCACGGAAATAACTAATCATTATATGACTGACAATGTTGCAGTAGTTTAGGCTAATGTGTTTGAAGAATGCTGATATATTAACATTTACAGATGACAAAAAGCATTTGTGTGATTTGTTTGAGAGGTATTACAGGTCAAAAAATATATAAAACTGGATGATTATTGGTCTAATGAATTCAGACAATTTTTTTCAAAGAGACAATCCATTTATTTTCATCCATTTATCCGGATTCGGGTTGCGGAGGCAGCAGCTCCAGCAAGGACCCCAAACTTTGCGAATAATTGACAATCCCCCATAAGCCTCCAACCTCTACCATAGAGGGGCGTGTATGTTGGATTCAGATCCAACCTCAGCTGAGGTCAACAGCGTCCCATCCTTGCTGTACACAGCTTGGATGGTTCCCCGTTTCCCCCTCCTAAGGCGGGGGATGGTTTTCCAGAAACATCTTGGTGCCAACCGAAAGTCCATCTCCATGTCTTCTCTGAACTTCTCCCACACCCACTGTTTTGCCTCTTTCACAGCAGAGGCTGCAGCCTTCAGGCCCGTCGGTACCTTGCAACCACCTCTGGAGTGGATAACATAACGGAAGGCCTCCTCCTTTATTTGGACGGCTTCCCTGACCACCGGTGTCCACCATGCTGTTCGACGGTTGAGACCTTGAGAGCACAGTTCTCCGCTGCAGCTTCAGCAATGGAAACTTTGAACATTGCCCACTCAGGTTCAATGTCCCCAACTTCCACAGGGATGCCAGAGAAGCTCCGCCGGAGGTGTGAGTTGAAGATCTCACGGGCAGGGGCCTCATCCAGATGTTCCCAGTTCACCTGTTTGGGCTTACCAGGTCTGTCCAGACACTTCCCCTGCACCTTGACCCAACTCACCACCAGATAATGATCGGTTGATAGCTCCGCCCTTCTCTCCAATTGAGTGTCCAAAAAATACGGCTTCAGATCAGATGATACGATCACAAAACCAATAATCGACATCCGGCCTAGGGTGCTCTGGTACCACGCACACTTATGAGCATCCTTATGTTCCAACACAGTGTTTGTTATAGACAGTCCATGACTAGCACAGAAGTGCTACTGGAGCCCCATACAGGAATACTCCAAACTGCTCCAAACTTCTGTTCGGTGCATATGCAAGGACAACAGTCAGTCCCCCCCCCCAAACACGTATGCATAGTGAGGCGACCCTCTCGTCCACTGGGGTAAACTCCAACATAGCAGCGCTCAAACAGGGGCTTGTTAGTGGGGGGGGGGGGGGGGGGGGGTTTAAGTAATTAGTTGACAGTGCCTTGCATCTGTCATCTCTTTAATAGGACAGATTGATAATAAGCCTGTTGCACACTGCATGCAGAGCTGATGCTGAAGCACATGCAATTTTGGTTGTATGTTTCTCCACTATGCTCTGCACACTGCCAGCAAACTACCAGCGGACTGCCGGCGGATTTTATCCACCCCACCCACCACCAGCACTCGCTATGTAAGTTAATGATAACAGTTGCACTGCATTGATTGTGCAGCATTAACATAATATGCATGTTGTAGTAATTATAGTAAACATATAATCATAAATACATTAACATATGACAACAATTCCGGCGAGCAACAAAGTTGTATATATAGGAGACTTTAATAACTGTCTGGTAAAGGAAAAGGTGGGCAGGTTGGTGGGGCTAAGAAACACCTCAGGCACAAATTAGAATGTCCACACCACGTGTGTGTGTAGGTGAAAGCTACAGTCTCTAGAAAATAATAAAACATTTTATTTATATAGCGGCTTTCTAGTAACCCAAGGACGCTTCACAATACAAGGGAAGGGAAGGGGAGGGAGTGGCCAGGGTGTATTAGAGCACATAAGCCTCAGTAAAAATATTTGAGTTGGTTTTTAAAGTAGCTAGAGAAGAGGCAGAGCGAATTACAAGGGAATAAGGGGTGAGTGAACATCTTTGTGGCAAATGCATGCCAGCATACAGGTTGGCAAATGATCAGTAACGTAAACGGCGATATTGGACACACCGGCTGGTCGATTGGGACATCTGTTCAGAAACTTTTGCTTTAGACATTTTAAGCACATTTAACCCAACTAGCTAATGGTAGCTACTTGTCATCAGAGCAAGTCATAGCCTAATATATTAACGAGCGATCCTGTGCAGTGAATGGTGATGATTCTTACATCTGTTTCAGAACAACAGAAGGGAATTAATTAATGGAAACGAAATGAGGTACCAACATTTGAGTTCTAATTCGGTCTGGTAAATACCGGTCCAAATTACCCAAGCCTAGTTGCGAAAATATAATCATATGATAAAACATCTCAATGTGTTGTAGTGTCTCCAACATATTACAGGATGAATGCAATTTAAAAATGTCATACATTTTTTGGAATTGATTTGTAGTAATTTATGTGAAAACGGAATTCATGTTCTAACAAGGAGTATGTCTTCTGTCCTGAGACAACTGGATCCTAAAATATAAGGCACACACCTGGAGCTGTAGAGGAAGGGAGAGGCCCTGTGCTCGACGCAGGAGACCCTGGGGTCCCTGTCCAAGGTTATGGAGGGCTGTCACTTCATACTGGGAGCAAAGACCTGTCCTAGCCACCAGGGGGCCCCGGCTCAACAGCACATGGTCTCCACATCTAAGAGTATTATAGAAAGTGCTTTATTTTACTGCTACATAAAGTGGAAAAGAGTAACTTTCATCCCAATCTGCATGTCAATATTTTTCCAAAGGTTTCACCTGTAGATTGTCACGGCTCTGTTGGGATTCGCTGCTGCGAGTCTCTCCACCTCTTCTTGTTTATATCTGATGAGAGAGAGAGAGGTCATCTGACACACACAGACAATACAACTATTACATGTACACAATATTATTCTAATTGAGCAAAGTATTATTGTCATATCCCATGCAGTGGAAACTTTGAACATTGCCCACTCAGGTTCAATGTCCCCAACTTCCACAGGGATGCCAGAGAAGCTCTGCTGGAAGACTGATTTGAGAATCTCACGAACCAGGGCCTCTTTTAAATGTTCCCAGTTCGCCCATACTACCCGTTTGGGCTTACCAGGTCTGTCCCCAGCCCTCTGACTCATCTCATCACCAGATGATGATTAGTTGACAGCTCCACCCCTCTCTTTACCAGAGTGTCCAAAACATAAGGCCTCAGATCAGATGACACGATCACAAAATCAATCCTTGACCTTCGGCCTAGGGCGCTCTGGTACCATGTAAACTTATGAGCATCCTTATGTTCTAATATGGTGTTTGTTTTAGATAATCCATGGCTAGCACAGAAGTATAACAACAAACGACCACCCGGGTTCAGATCAGGGAGGCCGTTCCTCCCAATCACTCCTCTCCAGTTATCTCCATCATTGCCCACATGCTCACTGAAGTCTCCTAGTAGAACTATGGAGGCCCCCAATTTAGCCCTATACAGGACTCCATTCAGGGTCTCCAAGAAGGTTGAATACTCTGATCTGATGTTTGTTGTATATGCACAAACAACAAGTTACACTTGCTGGTGCTGCTCTGCTGGCGACGCAGGTTCTCGCTGCTTTGATACACAATTATTTGTTTGAACATTTTAGGCCTTTTATTCTACATTTTAGGTGTTATTTGCACATTTATCTTTTTGTATAATCGTGATGTGTTTTGGGTCTGTTTGTTCTCCTGAGGCGGTCTGTGTTTTTACTTGCTCTCAACAATGATAATGCGGACTAATTTTCCTAGCCCTGCTTTTAACTTATTTTATTATGCCATGCCAATCTCATGTGGCAACATGCTCTCATTGATCGTCGTCAAATATATCTAATCTAATAATGATGAAAAATTATTTAGTCAAAATATTGACGTAAATTATTAAATTTTTAATATTTTAAAGATTTTTCATTGATTTACAGAAATATTCATCAATTTCTAATGCATTAAATATTCGTCAGAATGCAGACATGCTTCTACGTAATATATTTTCGTTTTAATGGCGACGAAAATCTTTGGATTATCTACATTTTAATACCAAAATGAGCTTTGTAACTTGTTCAGAACATCAAAAAACCTTATGTAATGTAAGTCAATGTTTTTGCAAGGAAAAACACTTTGAAGAGGGCCTAGGGCATTGGGACTCTATTAAGATCTTACAACCTGCTCAAAAGGCTTGGTTACTTCAGATGAAATTGGAATGGCTAATGATTTAAATTACCTTTTTCTAAGATTTGAAACTCAGGACTTTTCAGATACCTATAAGAGTGTGGAGGTCAGGCATCTGATAGATCCACAATATGTTCGGAACCTCTTGAAACATCTCTCTAAAAAGAAGTCTACTGGTCCTGACGGGATTTAACCTTTTTTTTTAAAAACCATCCAGGAGCTTACTCCTGGATGGTGACCTATCTTTCAACAGTCTTTGGATAATTATAAGGTTCCTGCATTGTTGAAATCCTCTGTAATCATTCCCCAAGAAAGCTCACCTTTCAGATCACAATGACTTCAGATCAGTTGCTCTTACATCAGTTGTGATGAAATGCCTTGAAAAATATGTATTGTCCTTGTTAAAAGCAGATGTGAACGACAAATTAGATGCATTCATTTCATATAAGCTGGCAGACAATTTTCCTTTCCGTCATACCGGTAGTTTGCATGTTAGCCTAGCTCTCAAAATAGCCGCTACATGCTCCACCAATAGGAGCTGTGGACATCCTGCATTAGCCAAAGCCAGTTGAAATCGAATGTGTTGGTTAGGCTAGTGCAGCGAATGGAACACTGCAGATGTGGATTTTTTTCTTTTATCAAGAAACTATTTGTCACATAAAATACAAATAAAATTTTCAAATCCCAAAATTGAAAATCGATTACCTACCCATTAAACAAATGCCCAAATATTCCAGGCCGGCCCTACATATTATAAAAAGTTTGCACATCTTTTGTATGTCTGTTGCTGACTGTTAAATTGTGCTACCTGCTATGACAGAAGACCTCCAGAGCTACAGGGAGCGCCACCTCCAGAGGTTCCCAGGGAACGTCCTGGTGTATAAGCTGCAGTGCTCCTCTGGTCAGGGAACGCAGAGAATCCTGGGAGAGGGACATACACTATTATCATCCTAATACTAACTGAAAGGTTGTCAACTTAAGTTAAAATCATACATTACTATAATAAATGCATCCAGCATGTGTGTTTCCAAAAACAGATATACAGGTTCGACAAACATATCTGGTAAAAAAAACTACAGACCTCAGATGGGGTCCAAGAATCTAGCTTGGGGTCCAACACCACATCACAGCAGAAAGCTCCAGAGTTAACTAAAGAAAGACCGCATAGATGATTAAATAACAGGTCACATCAACAATGCCTTTTAGACATCTGCAATGTTATGTTATGTAAAGTAAATGTAATGCCAATATAGGTAGGTATAACACAGGTTTAACCAGTGTTGGGCAAGTTACTCAGGAATTGTAAAAAGTTACTAGTTATTTATTACTCCTTCATAAAAGTAAAATTACTTGATTTATTACTGGGTATTAAATTACATTACATTACTAGTTACATTACTCTATTACTTTCACAATCACTACACAGCCTTGTCTTTTTCGAAAAATGTCAACCTGTGTAGCCAGCTCATTATTAATTATTAATATTACTGTTTTGGAAAAAGTAATTAGTTACACTACTAGTTATTGAAAAAAGCAATATTACTGCCCAACACTGGGTATATCACACACCTCAAATGTATGGAATTGTTTTCCATGAAAATGCTTCACTTCTATCAATCAAGTACTTTGCTTAACATTACTATAGTCATGTGGCAGTCATTCATAAAAATGAAAATATTAGATATCATGTGCCTCCAAAAATGCTCAAAGAATATATAGAAAAGAAAACAAATTAAGAGTCAAAATTATATACAAGATCAAATTTAGTTCTAAAATATAATACAATATAATACAGTGGAAATAATATATTATATCGGATTAGCCAACCGTAGCTGATCTTTACCATTTACAAACGTCATGTGGGGTAAAGCAAAATACTTTATAAATAGGGCTAAGAGAATTAACGCGTTAATATATGCGATTAATTTGAAATGTTTATTAACGCAAATGAACCAGCACTTTTTCTCTCTCTTCTCTTTTAATTACATCCTGTTATGGCAAAGAGCGTGCTTACTGAGCCAGATCGAAAGAGGTTCCGGTCCACGAACTTACTGCTGTCGGTTGAATCGAGTGCTTTACCGAACGGCAAGTTTGCGTTCAACGTGGACCTCACCGGAGAAGTCAAAAAGGGGCTACTTTTGCCATCCGTGAGCCGTCTGTGGGTCCTGCTCCGCTGTCTTTCAAGAGAAGGAACCGAATTTAACTGATAAAAGGTCGTTGGGTGTTGCTCTAGATGTGAGAGTTTATAATAGCCGGAACAAACTTG
>JAOEGT010024195.1:0-10348 GCA_025447795.1 Speoplatyrhinus poulsoni
GCATGCCTGTGTCAGCAGGAAAAGACACGCCCCCTAGCCACCACTAACCCCTCAGCAGTGCAGGATCCTCACAAACAGGTCATAAAAACCTTTATGTCCATCTGACATCTTTTTTATTTTTATTATTATTGGCAACATTTAAATTGTTAAATTTTTGGAAATATCTTTTTCATTGTAATAAAGGTGAAATGAGTGAACCACCCAAATATGTAAACTTAATAAATATTGCTGGTTTAAGTTGCTAATTGCTGCTTTTTAGGTTTGCTTAGAGGTTATTGAATCTGAACTCTTCACTTTCAGAATGTATACACAAGTCTAAAATGGATTAACAATAAAAATAATTTTAAATGTACATGACTAACCTAAATATTATTAGTAGTAGTACACTTAATTGCCCATAGTAGTGATATTTCATTTTCGTAATATACTTAAGTAATGTTACAGTACTGTACTGACCAGCTTTTCTGAATTTCATAAATTTTAGAACTAAATGATTTGGAGAATAACAAGGACTTTAGCACTTACATAAGTGAGATTCAAATGCCTACCAGCCACAGACTCAGCATCCCACTTAATGGATACGGTAAACTAAATAAAATAATTGTATAATTCAATATATTTACACACACACACACACACACACATACATACATACATGCAGTACACACACAATTGTTACAATTTCTTGTGCTATTTTCAACAGATCTCATGTATCAGATGGTTTTGCCTCCAGGTTTTGACAAGTCCAAAAAGTACCCCTTGCTAATAGACGTGTAAGACCATCTACTAACAGCTCACACAGAAAACAAAAATGTCTGACATCCCATAAAATGCTGACTTTCTCCCCACCTTCCTAGGTATGGTGGACCCTGCAGCCAGAAGGTTAGTTTCCTCTACTCTGTGGGATGGGCCACCTACCTTGCCAGCACGGAGAAAATAATCATTGCCAGCGTTGATGGAAGGGGAAGTGGTTACCGGGGCGACGCCTTAATGCACGCAATCTACCGCCGTCTAGGAACCCATGAGGTGGAAGATCAGATAACAGCAGTCAAGTAAGGAAAGACAGCCAGTCAGAGAAGCCAGCTCATCCTCAATTAATTCAGGCAAACATCACGAACCAAAGGTGGCGAGATGGGACCGGGCTGAGCTGGTTCTCACCGGCGTAGAAATGCAGTCAAATGTCACCTGAATGAAGCAGTGATGTCATAGTTATTTGACATCGCATGAAGACGGAGCATTTTAGTGTTTCCTTCTAGTTCACTGAACGTCATTTTCATTTCCTGTCCCGTTTCCTTTTCAGGGAATTCACCAAAATGGGCTTCATTGACAAGGACAGAATTGCAATTTGGGGCTGGGTACGTTACGCGTTGCAAATCATCACTAAGGATGCAGGAAAAGCTTCACATGTTGTCTGAGACAGACGTTATGAAACAACCCTTTCCTTACAGTCCTATGGAGGCTATGTGTCCTCCATGGCAGTTGGAAGTGGCGAAAATGTGTTCAAATGTGGCATGGCTGTTGCCCCCGTGTCTAAGTGGGAATATTATGGTATGTCCACGTTTTCAAATGTTTGGAACTTAAAGTGACTCACTCGCTAAACAAATGCAGTGTGTTAAGTGATCCTGCCGATCTTCCAGATTCCATCTATACAGAGCGCTACATGGAGCAACCTTTTGAAAATCGACCTTTCTATGACGTAAGCGCACCATGCAATTCTATTTCTTGTCACAATAACTTCTTAGTTTCTAATAAAACCTCAAACATTCTGATCTTGCCAGCTTCACAGTTGTGTGGTTAGAATGGTCTGGTTTTAAAGAGATAACCTTATTGCATCCATATTTTGCAGAACTCTACAGTTACAAGCAGGGCTATGAATTTCCATTCGGTAAAATACCTTCTGGTTCACGGAACTGCTGATGGTGAGATATAAGTTTACATTTTTATATTTTATCGTCACCTTCCTAAAAAAAATGTCAGTCATTTAAAAAACTTTTTTTTTTTTTTGCCTAAATCATCTCCTCATCATGCTGACCACCTCTGGTAAAATATCCTACATCCTCAGTTGGACAGATCCTGCCATTCTACCTCTGGAGTATAATGGCCTATGTATAATAACTGTATAATGTCTATAATATCTATAGAATGGCCAATATTTTGTTGCTTTTTGTGTTTTCTGAAAAAGCTGACAAAATCACTTTATTTTAGGAAGGTGACTATATAAAATAATTACTTTCTATTAGTAAAATGTTTTGTCTTTTGCATATTCTCATCCATTCTAGTTCTCAAAATATGTTTAATCTGTTTTATAGTCTGATAACAAGTCCAATGGGATTCATGGTCAAGCCAAGGCACCTGTTCTAGTAGAGCAATTAACAACCAAGCAATGCAACAAAAAAATAAACAAATTCCACTTTGAGAGAGGTCAAGTGTGAAAGGTCAGGGTAGCCTGTAAAACAGAGTGCAGGGTCTCATTATCGACAGGGTTTGGCACAGTATATAACCCAGTGGATTATGTGCAGTAATGCGACAATGTACACGTGTGTTCATTGTGTCTTTGCAGACAATGTTCACTTCCAGCAAGCGGCACAGATTTCAAAAGCCCTGGTCGATGAAGAAGTCGACTTTGAGGCAATGGTAAGAGTTGACGTCATGGTGTGCATGTATTATTCAATTGAGTGTTATCCCTAGGCGATGAAGAAGTCAACTTTGAGGCAATGGTAAGAGTTGACGTCATGGTTGCGCATATATTATCCAATTGAGTGTTATCCCTATTCGATTAAGAAGTCGACTTTGAGGCAATGGTAAGTGTTAACGTCATGGTCTGCTTGTATTATCCAATTGAGTGTTATCCCTAAACACAATGTCGATGCAGATTTATCTGAAAGTAGTCCCGTCAAAATTTTATGGTGGACTGAAGGCAAAAGTTAATAATTCGATAAATACGCGTGTCCACGCGTGTTACTGCCTGTAACGTGCTTTTAAATAGTAAATGACCAAATCACGAAATCTTGCACACTTCCACTTTGAATAATGCTATGTCTGGCTAGTCTAAACACTAAACAGGAAGGTGTGTGCGGTTACAGGCCTTGTCAGTAAACTGTGTCTTTGTGTCTTCTCTCCAGTGGTATACAGACGAAGATCATGGTCTGGGTGGTCCCGCCTATCATCACGTCTACACACACATGAGCCATTTTCTTCAGCGGTGCTTTGCTTGAGGTCTCACTGAAATTAAAGAGTCAAAGAGTGCGCCTCTGATTACAAACTTGACTGGAAATATTGGAATGTTATAATCAAAAACCCCCATTTTAAATGTTACTTTTTGTTAAAATAGAAGTATGACTGTAAAAAAATGCTATGAAACTCTGATAGGTGGTAACTGGGAACAAGTCAATAATGTATATTGACTTGTTGACTTGACTTGTGACTCCCATCTTTTAATAGCCTAAAATATTGACGTAAATATACAGTATTTGAGAATGAACACTTGACTATTACGGGTTCTGATATCTTAACACATGATGAATTAGCTGAGTTCTCTCCATTATATGATGGCTTTGTGCATCTGAAGTAGTTTTAATTATTAGTAAATAATCTTGTGCACACAATATAAAAAATGATCACCATTAAGGGTATTAGGGGCTCTGTAAAAAGCTACTCTAAACGAATAGGAATATAATCATCAATAATAAAATATGCAAACACACATCTGACCCCGTGACCCAACTCTGGATAAGCGGATGAAGATGGATGGATAAACAACTGACCCAGATATTTTGCTATATACACATTTGCAATGAACATCTTGCAAGGTGATAGACAACATCAGTAGGTGTATATGCTGAATTTAAAAGTTTAAATGTCAAAAAGTTTATGTAAAACTGTATTTACATGTATGTACACTGTAAACACATATGTACCTTAATGTAAATTTTGCCATGTATAATAATTTACACAATTTTGAATAAAGCTATTGAACATTTTATTATTAAATATGCCTAATTGTCTAATAAAAAAATAGAAATGGCTACATGTGTAGGATATTATTTCTGTCTTGACTTAAAAGCTAATGAGTAGTAATATATGAAGATATGTATTGCTTGTTTGAAATATGCATAGTTGTTGGCCTGCGGTAGCATTTCATAAATAGTCATTTCTTAATTGGTCATTGTCGATTGTAAAAGCAAGATTACTTTCAGCGCTGATATGAAGGAGAAAAAAAAAACAATGTTTCCCGTCTTTCAGATTTGATCGGAATAAGGCAGAGGCGGCTGTTAAATCTTGACACCCAGGTGACATATGGTATCATCACCATCACGCATCAATAATGTGCTTCTAAGCAAATGTTCACCTGTTGCAACCAAGGTAGGCTGGTGGGTAATGGGTTGACACTAACAGGAAAGATACCTGCCTCCCATCCTCTATAAAATGGAGATCTGCGGCACAGCTTTAGGTACAAGAATCCAAGCACAGGATCTGTCTCATTCACTCTCACCTGCTCAGAAACAAGGTAAGGGCCGCCACACCGTAAATGTACAAAACTGAAATATTCATTCAGGTACCTTTCAGTTCAAATGGTTGGTGTTTGTGTGTTGGTGTCTTACTGTGTGATTCTACTGTATGTAGGTTTGACAATGAACTCCATGGCTGGTCTCTTTCTCCTGCTGGCTATCGTCCGAGCTAGCTGGGAAGTTCCTCTGCTGGAGGCAGAAGACAACTCAAGGTATGACGCAACTCGGTTGACAAACTATGAGACGCGAAAAAGGAAATTTCAGAGAATAACATACTTTTATTTATAACCGTCAATATATAATCGTTCTTGGGCGGAAAACAAAGAAAGTATAATTTAAAAGTTTATTTTAAGGAAGTGATGCTCATAAGTCTGATTATCTAAAGAATGTCAAATGTGGGAACTTGTTAGTGTGACTTTTATGAAGCCAGTGTAAAAGATGATTCTTTGTGTACTCAAAATAAGTGAATAGTTGTAGTAGCAGCTACTTTTTAAGAGCACGTCCAGCAATGGTTACTGACAATCTGGGTATCTCCTGCTGTAGTGTAGAGGCTGAAAACGCATGGGGGGATGAGATGAGAGATCTGTCAAACGTGAAGAGACACTCTGAAGGCACATTCTCCAATGACTTGAGCAAATACCTGGAGGAAAAGAGGGCCCAAGACTTTGTTCGCTGGCTAATGAACAACAAGAAAAATGGGTAAGTGTGTGCCTACAGTATAGGCCTAGAAGCATATATTTCAATTGCGGCATCGTCACGACAATCCAGCGAAGTACAAAATGATATGTTCTGTACAAGTACATTCTGGGCACAAGAATAAGGCACTACAATTGTTATCCTTGACCCTGCCCTCTTGTATAATCTAGATAAACTCGATAGCCAAAGCAGAAAGCCA
This sequence comes from Speoplatyrhinus poulsoni, assembly GCA_025447795.1. Lineage (NCBI taxonomy): Eukaryota > Metazoa > Chordata > Actinopteri > Percopsiformes > Amblyopsidae > Speoplatyrhinus > Speoplatyrhinus poulsoni. The sequence continues at coordinate 5,404 of JAOEGT010024195.1, forward strand.
GTGAGACCTAAACAATATTGTATAAAGTGTACATAAATATTTTAAAATTCACAGCTGTGGTAATACATCATGTCACTTATAATAACGTGATTTTCAAATACACTCTTGTGGCAGGCTAGTCAAGTTTCCCTCTGTTAAACTGACCTCTTTTGGGTTTGCGGTGTAATCAATGACTCCTCTAACCAAGTGCGGTTGTGGCTCCTCAGCTCTGCAGCCAAACGACATGCAGAGGGGACCTTCACCAGTGATGTGAGCTCATACCTCCAAGACCAGGCCGTGAAGGACTTCATTGCCATGCTGAAGTCTGGACAAGTCAGAAGAGAGTAGGCTCTTGTGCCACCAGGCTGCATGAGAGAGAGAGAGAAAGAGAGAGAGAGAGAGAGAGAGAGAGAGAGAGAGAGAGAGACGTCACTGTGCCACCCTTCTTTTCCTTTCTTTCGTGGTCTGTGTTGTTGTATTCATGTTTTATGTGGCCGCACAAAATAAATCACCTGAACTTTTGCTCTGCCTTGATTGATTGTATGCGACTAATGATTGTGTGACGGTGGATCAGTGGTGGGGGCTTTCACACACTGCACACTAAAAGACAATAAACTGCCAATTCAGGGATCACGAAAATAGGTACAGTAGACAATGACTACACAATAGGAGGGGGGGGGGGGAGGGGGGGGGGGGGGGCACAACTGTACCCATCGTAACACAGCTGTCTGAAAATGGACAGTCAGCAATCTAGCCACATACGCTGAATGAGCGTTTCGCATATTATGTGTCCATGTACATGTGCAGATCTAAAGTGAGCAGGAGGCATGTAGATGGCAGTTTCACCAGCGACGTCAACAAAGTGCTCGACGCCCTGGCAGCCAAGGAATTCTTGCTGTGGGTCATGGCCTCCAAGCAGTCGGGAGAGAGGTAACGCTATCCTAGGCAAGCGTTGGCCAAATTTACCGACCTCTCTCTTTAATTTTACTATAGTCACTGTTAATATACTTATAAATGCTTCATATATAGATATAAACTAAATCAAACTTGAACGTTAATGAGCTACTTCTATTTCACAGAAAGAAACGACAAGATCCCTTCAAGAAAGACGCAATATAAAAGCATATTTCTTTGAAAGTTGCAATGCTGCCACCATGTGTGACATTATGAATATTGTTTTTATGCACTGCTTGACACAAAACGAACAGTGATCTTCCATCGATTAGCCTACTTAATAACGTTTTTTCTACTAATTTAAATTTCTATATTTTAATGCGAATACATGAACACATAACTAAACTCAGGTAGACCAACAAACCCATTGTAGTTATTAGTTTTCATTGCATATTTGTAACCTGCTCTGCAATTTTATTTTTCCAATGTATTTGTGTGTATAGCTTGCTTGCAATAAAATAGAACAATACTTTTCATTTTGCAAAAAACAATTGTCGTATTTAATGAATATTTTGTTTCAGAAAGAGGACTTAATGGCTCTCAAAAGACCACATTTCCAAACCCTACCGATTCCATGCTAATTTAAAATATTATAATTAGGCTATTACATTTTAGCCCACAGCATTTAAGCCTCTCAATCTTCTGCCAATCAATTAACCATATAGCACATATGGCCTGACATAGCATATTTCCATATGCCTAAATTAAACCTGATTAAAAAAAAAGAAAGAAAAACAAAACAAAACAAAAAAAATGTGTGTGTATATATATATTATATATTTATTATTTATTTAAATAATTCATGATATTTTATGATATATTATATTATGAAATAAAATAAAAAATACGCTACACGGCTAGTACTTAGACACTTTCAATATTTCATTCGTGAATCAGATATTTTCCATTTTTATGAATCGTCAAATAGTCAAATTTGAATAACATTACAATGACTACCGGTACAGGCTATTTCATATATAATATAATAATATATAAATACACATATAAGTATAATGATATGTAATAACTAGTTAATGTGTGGCTACCCGTGGCTACTAGAGGTTGTTGTGCAAGGATGTTGTGTAAAAATTAACTCTGTGCCGAAATTGTTCATTTGGCGGTTGTACAATACAAGTGTCGTACCCAAAAAAGCGCGTCTCCAGTTGCTTTTATCTGGATAAAAGTATTATTGCCTATAACTTTCGTTGTGTAAGATAGATGTTTATTTGCTGTGTCAAATATCCTTGTTTAGCTTATATTAGGAAAATATTATGGTAATCGAAATAACACGTCCAGATAAAACAAAAGATAGGCTATATTTTAAATTATCCTTAAATAGTATTTCACCTGCTCTGTGCCATGTATTATATATTATAATCCATTCATTTTTACCAGTTAGAAATGTGGGAATATAACCATAAAATTCACCTTTTCCTATATATAAAATATATAAAAATATGACGCTAAATCACATCTTTGCTTATTTTACTCACGATGACGGGGTTGTCACAGAGACCAACGCCCGGCAAGAAACAGTTTCGGCACTACACCGGATCCGGATCCGCCCAGGCGTGACAGCAGCACAGACAAGATGGCCGAGAGTACGAGACGAAAGTGAGAGAGAAAACAATTATCAGCGCGCTGGTCCTTCCCTACCCACCCATGGCAAATCGCGATCTCTCCTGAAAATAACTTATCGAGAGTCAGGAGCAGAGCAGCGGGGTTCTTCTTGTGGGCAGACGAGATGCGTTTCTCGGAAGCTTGCTGACACTTTAACATTCGTCAGAGCTTCTGCGCTGGCTAGCCAGCCATGCTAGGTGGCTAACAACCCTATATGCAAGATAATTGTGCTTTGCGAAGTGTCCGTAAGTGAATTGTACAGGCGAATAAGAGCTCACCACCTGAACTAATTTCTTTGTTGGGATCAGTAAGATCGACACTGAAGCTATAGCTAATCGATACAACTGTTTAACAAGTCTATGTTGCGGCACGAAAGCAGGTAGAATTTGCGCTAGCTTTAGCGTTACCGACCAGCTTGAGTCTGATCTGTAAGCGCGCTTGTTTAACAGTCTTTGGGTTGACAATGCTTTGGTAAAAAAAAAGCACGATTCTCTCAAAATTAAAGAGCCAAATAGATCTAGGGAGATACGGCCGAATCGAGTGAGTGGGCGGACGGCTGGATGTTTAACATCACCACAGGCGGAGTGTAAACATAGCAAAGCCAGGGAGAAACAAGCCTCTGCTTTGCAGGACGAGGCTAACACCGACCCACCATGGCCCACTCGCCGGTGCAGGGTAACATTCCAGGGATGCAGGTAGGCCAACTAACGTAACATGATTGTTCTTCCTTGCAAAGACCGTACCGTAAAAAGCAGTGTCTCCCATGTGCAGCGTCTTTGTTTTGCGAAGCAAGTGCAAGTGTTTGTCTCCACAGACTCTAAAAAAAAACGATATCCTGTCACGGTGTTGCTCTGCACGGCTACACTAGTCGGTACACTCTGTACAGAGAACAAGTATCCGCCAAGTAAATGGTGTGTAACCGTGCTTATGGTTTTCACTGGAGGTTGAGGGGAAGGATAACCAATACGAGTGTTTTTGAACATGCATTCTCTTGATAAACGTTTTACTCAGTCCTTGGAACACAATGTACAGTGATTTGGCCTACACATGTAATCGTATACAGACGCACTTAACTACCCGTACGCAATCGTTCTTCTGGCTGCTATTTTTAGGAATCTGCACACGGGTGATAAATGAGTTGGTAAGATAACTCAATCGGTCCCTAACGTAAATGTCCCCATGCAGCATATTATATTATATTATATTATATTATATTATCAGTACATACTTATTTGCCGTGTATCTGGCTGTAAAGAGGTAGACGATAGCGATATTTGCTAACGTGCAATCTTGCAGGACATCACACTTGTCTTGGTAGGATATAGTCAATTTAGAGCGAGAATTATTTTTATTGATACTGATTTCCTGGAACTATTAATTGTGATGTATTTGCAATGTACAAGTATTGTTGAAATCAGCTGGGAACATGTCATAAAAAGGAAGTTGTTTTTTGTAACTTCCTGTACAGTTCAAAAGGGCTATTCATTCCACCCTAGTACATCCATGATTCCACCCATACAGTGTAGATTAAGTCTGCAACCCTATATAGCTGACCCATATGATTGTCTGGATATTATGTGGGAAGGAGGGAAAATGTATTTAATACAATAGTTTTTATTGGCCAATATGTTAATAATTGTAAATACAAGTAAATCAATTAGTTTTTGATTATATATTGTCAAATCACGACAAACATAACATGCACATGTTTATTAGTCAAGTGTTTGGTCCAACATCGCTGCATTGATATTTCAAACATGTTTAACCAAATTTAAGATATCAGGTCATGCGTAGATCTACAGTTTATGTTGAAAAGCTTCCTAGCAGATATACTGAATCTAATTTAAAAACAATTGGGTGAATGATTATTCTCCGGAAAGGTATGCTATCCTGTTGGAGATGTTCTCATTGATCTCTCAACTGTCCCCCCCTCCCATCCCCAGAACCTCAAGGCAGATCCAGAGGAGCTGTTCACCAAGCTGGAGCGGATCGGCAAGGGCTCGTTTGGTGAGGTCTTCAAAGGTATCGACAATCGCACGCAGAAGGTGGTGGCCATCAAGATCATAGACCTGGAGGAGGCCGAGGACGAGATCGAGGACATCCAGCAGGAGATCACCGTGCTGAGCCAGTGTGACAGCCCCTTCGTCACAAAGTACTATGGCTCCTACCTCAAGGTGGGCTCAGCCTCTTCCCTTCATCAGCACTACGTTACCTAGGAGACTATCTCTAGTCTCAGCCTCTTCCCTTCATCAGCACTATGTTACCTAGGAGACTGTCTATAGTTTCAGCCTCTTCATCAGCACTACATTCCCTAGGAGACTGTCTCTAGTCTCAGCCTCTTCATCAGCACTACGTCACATAAGAGACCGTCTCTAGTCTCAGCCTCTTCATC
>JAOEGT010024206.1:0-10347 GCA_025447795.1 Speoplatyrhinus poulsoni
TCAAAATAATAATTAAAAATGTAATTATGTTATATACGTTAATATTGTGACGAATTTGTTATTCGTCAATATTAGACAGTGGGCAAAACATGCATGCATAAACCAGGGCTGGCATAAACACGCAAACAATCATGCACACACACATGCACACACATCTCTACAGTATATTACAGGCACCAGTAATGGTAACCACAGAAAAGAGTGTTAAATCAACCAAAACCTAAACCCAACCTCATGAACAATGTTTTAATTAGCAGTCTACCACAACTGTCTCCATTAACCCCTACTGTTCCTAACCCCATGTTCAGCATCTAATTAGAAACTAAGCCCCCCCGCATCTAGTTTCTGATTTGTCTGCTTCCCTCTCCCTTGCTAGCTGCACTTTGTTAGCCCCCATGCTGCGTAAAATGTGCTTATTTGTTACCAATTAACTCCTAGCCTCCTGCTCAGGCCCTGTGGGTTCATAACTCAAATAACTCCTAGCCTCCTGCTAAGGCCCTGTGGGTTCATAACTCAAATCTTGCCAACTGCAACAACAGCAAAACCCAAGCCGTGCTTTCACAAATACCATATAATGGATGTGTTCAGGAATCATAGACGTGTAGACGTAAGGAATGTACCCACATTAACCCAACACAAATTTGTTTAAATAAGTATTTTTTCAATGATTATAGTATATCTCGTCTAACATAAGACTAAATTATAACGAGTGATTCCCAATAGGGTCAGTCCATTTGTATTCCACACTTACATATTCCGGCTGCAACAATGATCTTCCCTAACCTGACATGTCAGATGGATTGTCAGACACACATCTATCTGGGGAGATGTCTAGGTCAGGCACTTGGCAGTTGATTGGATGAACCATCGGTCTGCCTTGGTTGTTTTCAAGTCACTTTGTCTAAAAAACCTCTAATGACACTGGAATTGATTGCATTGGCTGCCAGCAGAAAACAGAAATCAAATGTCAAAGAAAACCCACAAAAAGGCAACAAACTGTTAATGGATTAAACCATGCTATAAACAATAAATATGTTCCAGTAATACATCATGATTATATGCTCTAAAAGCGGGGTACAACCATTGATCTGTTGAGATGACCAATCGGGTGTATGGTATACTGCAAGGAAAAAATAGAAAACAATGCTATCAGTATTCATCTTGTTCTTCTTGTATGTATGTGGTATGGATTAGGAGATGATGTTATCTGTTGTGCCTTGGCAGCAATGTCAGTATACAGATACCATGTTTGATATACAGTATGCAAAGAATAGCCATGATATGGGAGTAGACTGTGTAGCTGAGACAGGGTAGACTATCTGAGACAGAAAGAGTAAGATGGAAAAGAAAGCGTTGCCTACAGGTGGAAAATAAATATATATTAAATACATTATAGCTGGGACAAAAAAGTTGACTTTATGGGACAGACTGATTTGATCTGAGGCAGAGAACAGACCTGTTCTAGTGCCAAGGAAGCACAAATAGAATATGATATGCTCACCAAAACAATACAGCGTAGAAACTTAAAAAGTAAGGGAATGATGACAGATAATGTCCAAATGTCCTTTCATAAAATATTCAATCCATCAACAAGAGGTCATGTGTTCTCCAAGGATCAATAACACACACACACACATCATGTGTTACCTTGCTGGAGTACGGCCCAGGTATAAGCAGCTTCAGTGCCTGTCTCTTGAGCTCCGTCAGCCTGGCGTGACAGTTCTCGCACCACACCCCTCGTTCACTACCCGGGGAGCTCCCGCTGCCCGAGCCGGGGGACCCCGTCCCGAAGCCCGGGGATCCCCCCAGGGACCCCGGCGACCCTGTGCATATCCCTGGGGATATAGTCCCCGGTGAGCCAGAGAAAGAGCCCGGCGAAGATGTCCCGGAGCCCGGGGACGGCGTGCCTGTGGAGCTGGGCATGGAGCCGGCACCCTCCGGAGTGGGCCTCATAGCGGCACGGGACGACTCCTCATAAGCCTTCCGGTACCACGTCTCAGGGGAGAAGGAGGCAGACTTTGTAGGGGAGGTGTCCATCACCTAGAAAGGCAACATTATGAACAGTAACTTAGAACAACCATGGCTCTTTGTATACATTATGAAATTATTAATTGATAATTACAGGTGTGGTGGGGTTTGGATTTGGGGGGGTTACATGGCTTCTTCCTCTCAAAACACATTACAATTGCACTAATATAATGCCTTGCACCAACCGGGACCAGAAATCTAGACCTGATGAAGTCTATACCAAGTCAGTACTAAATTAATTATGCTGATAATATGGGTATACATGTGGCTCATATAAAGACTAAGGGGATCGTTGTAATAATGGGTTGATTGAATCACGTCTCATTTACCTGTAGTCTATGTCATGTAGCCTACACCTTATGGAATATGTCCAAATGAAACGTTGTGTCATTTTTGCTTATTTAAGCGTCCAGTTTTTAAGTGGTAGTAGCCCAATCTCTGTTGCATCCGAGTGAGTGAGCGCGAATCCATTTAGTGGAAAGAACACTTACCCCATATTTTCTCGGCCGACTGGTCACAGACCTCTCCTTGGTCCCCGACAGTGAAGTCATGTTCGTGGTGAGACGAAATAAAAAAGAACGAGGGGATAAGAGGGCAGGGTAAAAATGTAACTCCCGTTCTTTCACATCCAATAAGACCAGCTCGATTTCAATTAATCCCACGCCCCTGCAGGATGGTCTTAATCTTGAGACAACCTCTCAAAATGTCCAAATCCATGCAGAAATACGTTATTCCGTTTGGTGGGAAATTACAATTTTCTTTAACTTCAAAAACTCTAGCAGAATAGTTAAAATAATTGTCTGAGATCAATTATAACTGATGAAATCCGCAGTAGCCTAATTCACACAGGTCCTTAGGTTTGCGGAAAAACGAGTCGGTGATCTTCCTACGGAGCAACTAGCGAGGAGGTCTGTAGTACCTGCTGTGCTGCTGCAGCAAACTAAATCGTTGTTCTTATGAATGAGGTCCTGCGCTCTGAGCTCCGGCTCCGCATTCACACCGATCGTCCTTCATTACGGCTAATTCACGCACGGTTTACACACTACACAAGTGAAATGCAACTTAAGGTGGGAGATTTCATATAAGTCTTTATAAGCAGCAACTAACACCTGTCTATATAGGCTATAGGTAGGCCTACCTACATTAGGCTGCTGAGTGCTTGGCGCCAGCTCTGCACTTCACAGAAGTCACCAGAGGAGACTGGACTGAATGAGAAGAGAAAGGCGCACATCTGGACATGGGCGGGTCCTACCAGCCCACTCACATGAGGATGACCAATCATGGTCAGGTTCATGTTTTTTGTGTTTTTAGTGGAAGATTTCTCGACAAAATAATGAGTTTACAGAAGAGAATATGCTTTAAATCCTGTACAAGTTTTCCAATGCACTCAAAAGAATGATGTAGCCATATAGCCTATCTACAATGCTGCCTATTCCATTGGAAATGGTAGCAGATCATCTATGAATTGTTACTTAATGACGGCACATGTAGTCCTAAAATCGCCATCTCAAGTGGATAGGCCTACTACAAATTATTCCAAGTAGCCTAAAGCTCTATTGTAGACTAGTCGATATAGTCTTAATTTAAAATGGACCTGGACTGAAATCACATTCAGCCCACGACATTGCTTCCATACACACATGCACGCATTATAGTCATAGACGCATGTAGGCCTACCGCCTATGTCAGATGTTAAACCGCAGGACCACAGCGGTAAACGGTGGTGACACAGCGCCATCTGCTGTCTCTGTGTAGTTAGTCACGAAGAGACATTGGCATTTGGAATTAAAACAAAAGACTGCTACAGTCGTGAACTAATGAAATAGGTACAATGAGACGGCAAGCAGTGTGTTAAACAATAGCCTAACATAGTACCTTAAACACAATTTATTATACAAATGAAGATATAAAACCAAGAAATTAAAGAAACTAATTTGGTGTAAATCAACTTAATTTGTCATAGCATTAAAGTCTGTTTCAATTAAAAATCTTAATGTAGCTTATTGCAGAAAGGTCTACATGCATGTTGTTGTACCCATTCATATAATGAAGATTGGAAAAATATTTCAGAATGAGTTTATTTAACAAGCATTTTACATTATGTATGCAACAATGTTGGTCTAAAGCTGATAGGTATAAAATTACACTTTATATTTAGATTGTGAACAGTCAATCATGGCACATGAACATTCTGTGTTAAACTGGACCAACTATAGAAAAAGTTTGCAGATTCAACAATCACATATCACATTATTTGACATTATAAATGTCATTTTTTAATCCAGTGGGGAACATCTTTTTGTTTTATTGTAAAAAAAAAAGCAGTATAAAAAATATATATAAATGCATTGAAATTGTCAGGAGTATATTGCCAGGTCAATATTCGGTTGTATATTGCTGCCACAGTATTCTGAAGCACTCATCTATTCACCATCTGCTGTTCAATCATCCGGTCAAACGCCTGTCTTTCTCTATGATAAGATAAAAAGGTTAGTAGAAAATAAATAGGACAGCAAACTATTTTTGTATTATTATTATTATTATTATTATTATTATTATTATTAAGCTTCAGTGCTCACCTTTTACTTATGTTCCGTCCTTCAAGGTACTTTTCCTCTGCCTTCTTAATGGACAGGTTATCCACTCCAGCAATGGCATAGATGATGGCCTGTGTGAAATAATTATGTTTTTCATTTAAAACTACCAATGTGTCTGCAAAAGCCACATTTCTGAAAACCCACCAATGCCTTGTGCTAAAACACCATAGCAAGCCTTCAAAGTTTAATAGAAATATTCATTATTTTGACATTTGAATGTCATGCATAAAGAAATAAAATAAATTCAGGTTCAAGACAGTTAGGATTTTACATCCTGTGATAGATGCAAATGTAACCAGGTCATCCGTACCTGGGACACAAAGCTATTTCCCCCGGATTGAGAGGCCTGGGCCTTAGCAAGAATTGCTAAAGCCCAAGGGCTCTAGCACAATTCACTAGTAGGGATGGCACAGATACGATACAGAGATCAGAAATTGGTCCGATACTGACTTAAATAGCTGGATCGGTATCGGTGACAGTTGTAACCGATCCATGGGGCTGATCCAATTAAATCTATTTACACACGTAGGTCTACTGTCAAGTGAGGTTGAACTGCCAAGTGCTTACCATTCGGCCACACACACACACGTGAGCTCACCTCAGGCAGAAGAACGTCCAGAACAAAGCAAACTGGGTCCGAGGCTTTGAACGCGGCCATGCTGGAGACTGTGGCCGTTTCAAAGAGCTCCTTCAGGTACCCGTAGACTTTGTCCATCTGCTCATCATCCTCTAGGTAGATGTCCACCACCTGTCTCTGGCTGTCACTTAGAAAGAAGTGTAGCCATTTGGACGGCTGCTGTCCACTCATGACAGCCTGTGTGTGGGAACACCTTTATTTAGGGCAGATTATGTGCTGCCAGTGCAGCATACTCCAAGAAGCAGCTGCCAGTTGAAACATATCAAACACCATCCTAAATCACCAGCAGAGGGCACCCTTACTTCTATATCCATCACCAACCACTGAGTGTGGCCCTCAAACTCCGACAGCACCACATACAGCAGGAAAGGGCAACGTTCCATAAGTACTTACCAAGAGGTGTTGCTCCGCTTTGCGCTGTTTGACAATGAACTGCACAAGTTTCTCATTGGCTCGGTTATGGGCAACATAAGTCCTATCGGGCAGAATCCTCCGTGGATTTGCGGTGACCACTTCTTTTTGCTCATCAAAGTCCTCATTGATACTGTTGGATTGTTCCTCATGTTCCACCATGCTAGGGATGGTTAGTCTTTCTGACTCTCCCTGGGGGTAGTTCCTCCTTACTGGATAACCTAAGAGTGCAATAGACAGCCATGGAAATTGGTGCTCATTGAAATGGTGCTTGTAATATTGTTGCAAGAGAATGGTAGAGAAAAAAAAAACATAATACAACTTACTCATATCATGAGCCAAGTAATCAATGAAGGAGCCAGTAAATGAACCGCATGCTGCAAAAGACAGTTATGTGTATTTGTATAGTTCTTATTCAGAGTTCACAGTCCATAAGAACTTTACAATGCCTAATATTAACATCAAACTGGACAAAGAAAAGCTTCTCAAAAAGTTAACAGATTAGAAAAGGAGGTATTATTGTATGCACACGTACCAATGCGGACTCTATAGTCCGTCATCACCTCCAGGGACCAGCCAACCAAAGCACTATACTTCTCTTTGGCTATTGTCTGTAAGATCATGCAAATTACCAAACCAAAAAAGACTCAAATGCTTCCATTATATATTATTCTATAAATACATTGGGAATAGTTTTGGAATTTTAAATATGTTAAGACTACCTCCAAATTTTTGTATTCTTCACAGTCAAAAGGCTTCAAGGTCTTCAAAGCCACAGTAAACCTTAAATAGAAAAAACAAAAGAAGCAAATATTTGCGATGTGCACCACCAATTCATAGACAAACCATGTGCACATGGACACATGGAATAAAATATTGCATGTTAAAATGTGGGTTCATACTGTACCCTTTCCTTTTCTTTTCAATCACCGGGGAATCAACAAACAAAATGCTGGCTTTTCTTGTTTTACGGTTAATATGTTTAACCTGCAGAGAGATTAAGGACAATTAAAATCATGACATAATAAAAGAACCCGAGCAGCATTTCCTAACACTTTGCACTAGCCGTCTCTCAACATACATACTGTAGTGTCAATTTACAGTAACATGGAAGTGTTGCTCCTGGGAATGGAAATAGCAATACAATTTTCTTATGTATCCCGGTGGATGCCAAGAAACCATCCATCTTCACCCGCTTATACAGAGTCGGGTCGCGGGGGCAGCAGCTCCAGCAGGGGACCCCATACTTCCCTTTACCGAGCCACATTAACCAGCTCTGACTGGGAGATCCCGAGGCGTTCCCAGGCCAGTGTGGAGATATAATCTCTCCGCCTAGTCCTGGGTCTTCCCCAAGGTCACCTCCCAGCTGGACGTGCCTGGAACACCTCCCAAGGGAGGCGCCCAGGGGGCATCCTTACCAGATGCCCATATTACCTCAACTGGCTCCTTTCAACGCAAAGGAGCAGCGGCTCTACTCCAAGTTCCTCACAGATAGCCAAGATGTGTCAAGAAACCACTAAAGGAATTATATGTACAGAGCATTTACTGGACATGTAAATGTGCTTTAAAATATACATAGTTGGTTATCAACCAGCAGGAATTGATGTAAGAAAAGGGGTAAAGGCAGTGGAAACCATAAGAATTAGATAGGAATGAATGACTTATATACTTAATATATAGTCATTCATATCCTTTCTGTACGCTTACCATTGCGGGCCAAAATGGATAATTCCTGAATTTGCACCACACAAACACTCCCTCTGTAATAGCGGTGGGCTCTGAAACACACAAATGTTAACATCACCGCCAAATAATATCCATCAATTCTATTAGGCAGACAACATAACGCTTCTCACTTTTGCTCATCTGTGCCGAGAAACTTGGTAGTTCCTCCTCCTCCTCTTCTTCCTCCTCCAAGATAGAGAAGGCCAGCTTGTCCTCATTTTGACTCAGCTCTATGGACAGCTCAGATGACGTCTCATCTTCACAATTAAAAGCCATTTAAAAACGCAAAATTAGCCATTTATAAAATATACTGTAAAACCAGGCTTATTAAATAGATATAGATCTCTCTCATATATCTATCTATCTCACGGTAATAATTATTACCTTGCTCTAAGAGGTCTAACTCTTGGAGCTCAAATTTTGGTCTGATGCGCTGTGGTGGCTGAGTGATAGTGTCCAACTGTACATCTGCTTCCTCCACATGTCCTGCTTCACTGTGCTGGTGCCTAGCTGAGGCAACTTTATTTTTACTGCAGGCCTGTAATTTCTTCTTTGGTTCCCTTTTTCTGTATGGCCTATGGCAGGCAGTTCCTCCTACAGTTGCCTGCTTTGAGACGTCACTTTTATTATGCAACTGGAGTAGTTGTGGAGGCTGAAAATAATAAAAAATTCCAAATATAACAGTAGGTATGGATTAGACACACATTTTTAAATCAATATTATAATTAATTAGTAATAATAGCTTATAAAAACTAGCTTTAAATACCTCACTTTCAGTATGGACTGTAGTATTTACTAGTTTGTCCTGTGGGGTTCCAAGTGGGGACACAGGTGTGGTGAACAGGGTTTGAGTGATAGATTTAAGACGTGGTCGTCCTCTTTTTCTTTTTGGCGTGCTTGCTAAATGTCCACTGGATAAGCCAGTACTCAGCAGAGCACCTTGTGGGTCTTTATTTAGAGATTCAGAGATCCCTGAATAACCTTTCTTTTTCCTTCCACCCCTTCTCTTGCTTTCATGTCCATTAGCCGTCTGTACAACAGGCAATTCTGCAGTGTCAGTGCAAGTCTTAATCGGGCTGATTCCATGCTGCTGCTCTATTGGCTCCTTAGACAAACATCTCCGGGGCTTTTTTACAGCTTTGGACTGTGGAGACTCATCCAAAGGCTTCTGTGGAGTCTTTGAACCTGAACAAAATTGTGAGGGAGACCTGACAACATTGCATCCTGGTTCTCTTGGCATTTTCATACAACTACACACTCTTTTCTTGAAGTAGTAGTTCATTGGATTGATTTGGGTAAAGTGGAGTAAAATGTAGTATAGTCCAGTTTCTTGTGGCTAATGCAGAGTGTATTGTAGATGGGTAGATTGGCACAGCTGAACAGATGTAATTTCTTCAGTATTAAAAAAGAAATCATGCTACTCCAGCTTCCGATGACATTGTTGTATGGAACTATAGTAAAAGACAGAAAACATTTTATTATATGCATGTAACTTTTAATATTACTTAAGAAAATACATTGCTTTACTTCCCATTAACTCAAAATGTGGGCAAGTAATTTAGCTGATCTAAAGACAACAGCTAAGCATAGTGACACTGAAGCAAACCTGTACAAGTGTCCAGTAAATGGCCACCAATGCAAAATTATTTTTCCGTTATACTATAGCTTTGTACATGACATTATCTACTAATGACTTATTGCATGATGATGATGCATGAAAACAAGATTACACATGAATATAATGATGGAATTAAATCATGCGGACTCCCACATAACAAAACAAATACATGTGACATCACACAAATCGTCTGCAGTCCAACAACCATTTCCTGTTCCATATTTGCTATTCATGCCAGATTTAGCATTAAGCAAGTCATAGTATAGGGGCAGGGTGGCCAACTCTTACCAAAAAGTTTGTGGGTTTGATCCCAAACAAGCATCCTTGTGCAAGATGAGGAACCCTTTTGTTCAACTGTCACTTGACTCCCTTACCCTCCCAACAAGCATGTATTATTTTATTTTGTTTATTTTGTATATATTTCCCAAATATTTTTAGTTTAAAAAATTGGTTTGTTTCTAGAATGTACAGTATATTCCTGCATTGGTCAAATGTTTATTACTATTGTAAGTTTCAGACAAATGTTTATACATATATGTAGTTGCAATGTAATATGTCCTTGAGTGTTTTGAAAGTTCGACATGATTATTATTATTATTATTATTATTATTGTTATTATTATTATTATTCCTCCTCCTTGTTTGTGGCTGTACTCACTGCAAGTCACTTTGGGTAACCTGCTCTATAATTATACGATTATGCTATTATAGGTGTTTTCTTTAAGTTGTGTGGTGCGGTCTGCATCACTTTGGATGTGTTCCTATTTACAGAGCACTGTCTTCTAGTATGATTGTGTTTTCTTTTTTGCGTCACAGAACAGGCAGCTAGCTAGTGGACTGTGATGTGATAATATCTGACTCTTTATTTGGCTTCTTTTGTATAATAATAATAATAATAATAATAATAGTAATAATAATAATAATAATCATTAGTCATTTGCATTTTGTCATGTTTTACTTTTGTTAGGGATTCATATACTAATGTAATGATGCTGACAGCCGTACTATTAAATTGGTTCCAAAAATAAAGCTAATAGAGTTCAAACATATCACTTGAATACTCGTTTACGATGCCCCCAAAGAAGGTGAGGTCTTGTATTTCACATGTAATGGGAAGGATAAACCGGCCTATATCTGTCTACCCATAGATATATATGCGTCTACCGTACAAACACGTACCGTAGCCTGTGTGGCACTCAGGCCGCTAGATCAATATGTGAAAACTAGCCTGGCCAGTGTAGTGATTGAATACTGCTACAGGTGTTGTGCCAAAAAGTGATTTCCTGACAGAAAGTGATTTTGCGCGCTCCCGCGGACGGCAGCCTGTTAAAG
>JAOEGT010024227.1:0-10347 GCA_025447795.1 Speoplatyrhinus poulsoni
ATATATATATATATATATATATATATATATATATATATATATATATATATATACACACACACACACACACACACACAGGACTAAACAAGCTGAGTTTTGTCCCAATACATTTATTTTATGGAGCTTGTCTGTGTTGATTATCATTTCAATAAAGTTAGTATAATCTCTCAGTGGATCAGATGCGGTTAAAATATAGATATATGAATAACAGATTAATGCTTCTTTATGTTTGAATTAGAGGTATTATTGGTCAGAATTTTGTTTTAGCAGAGATTGTCTGATAAAAAAAACATGTCAATTACAGTCTGCAACACTGTCATTCGCACGCACACAGCCGCTGATAGTGGTCAACTGGAAAACTGTAACAAAGTGATTTACAGTACTTACGTTCCTAGCACCTCTTTAAAATCATAATGTTCTTTGATGTCCGATGTCTTCTTCTTCCATCCATTACCATCCTCTCCAAGAGGCATTCTACAATGATGATCCGCCACGTCAGAACTAAGGGTTGAAAAAGTACAATTAATGAGTTCATGAGTCATGATTTAATGAGTCCTTAAACCGTCTGTTCATTCTACTGAAAGTTTCAAATTGTAATGACCCTAAACAACAAGAATAATGAATACTAATCCAACACTGATCAAGAAGTTCAGCATTGCAGTATGATTTAGCAGTGTTATGTCTAACACTGTCTCAACAAACATAGCACATTGAATCTCACAGTGGTAAACTGTTGTTGGAAAGACGGTAGACAGAAAGCTGACATGGAAAGCAACACCACCATGGGATCTCCTACTCTAGATTGATATTTAATGCCATTAGGAGTATTTTAGACTGAAGATATTGTGTTACTGTATCATTGAATTTTCCACAACCACAAGGCACTTTGGCAGACCAATGTGACTGTTACATAAACCCTTCAGCCATGAGATTATGGATTTCCTGTCATCTAGGTAAATATGCTTTTATTTCAATAACACCAGCCATGGTTGATCCTATGAGTACCAGACCACTTAACTACACTGCTTCAAAATGTATAAAGTTCTTATTTCCTCTCAGAAAACGTGAAGGGACATCTGTGTTTATCAGGCAGGTGTATAGGCTAATGTTCTAATTGAATGACTAAAATAAAATCACATGAAGAAATACACTGGACAACAGCCTACACTGCAGCATTGTACACATACAACATATTGTCAATTATTAACAAAATAGTCATGAATTAACCATAATTCACAATCAGCATGGTCAGCAGAGGCATGCGTTTTGCAACAGAATATGCTGTCCTTATTCTTCAGCAAACAGGCAATGAGGGAACTATTGGAAACATGCCATCTTTTCGCAGCTTAAACAGAACCCTACCATACCATCGAAATTAAATGCAAGATTCAAATCAGAGAAAATTGAGGCATAGCCTAAATCAAGTTAGACCAGACAGATGTGCATTGTTTGTCAGAGGTTTGAACGTAAATGCAAATATTACGATAGGCTACATTTACCTGTGATTTGATCAATATCGGCTCTAATGGTAGACATAGCCATAGGATATGGTATGCTATTTATTAGGTTGTAGCCTAATGATGCAACCTTATCCAAGAAGATAGGCAGTGCAGTTTAGCAGCGTTCAATGGTACAGGCAGTAAAACTGGGATAGAAGCCTACCAATTCGCAATTTATGAATGAGGATTGATGCAGATTATTTTAATTATACAATTAAAAGGTTCATTGTAGCCTACACCTAAGCGAAGTATGAATATGAAAACGTACCTAAATGACGATGTGACAGATCTTATGCTTCTCTCTCGGTGTGAATTTGACAGATGAGCTTGTGCGCAGCACTGGATCAGACCTCTTCTTTTGACGTCAAGGATGCTAAGAAGGAACCCATAAACGAAGCGCAGTCCTCCAACATAACCGTTTTGCTCACGTCTTAAGCAAACCTGTCTCCCATAGTCAAAGATATAGTCGGTTATGTTAGCGACGTGAATTGACGCTTTAGAATATGCTGATTATGTGTATACAAAACCTTATATTGACATTTTCTTTTGCACCCAAGATTGCGAAACAGGCGTGCAGTCAGTGAGGGGGACTGAACTGAGAACAAAAAAAACCCACTGGTCTTTATTTGACAAACAATACAATTATGTTGTTATTATCCTTATTATGCATTGAGAACAATGAAAGCTTTGCTATACCCTATGTGTGAGATTATCAACTAAATGAAGGCACACATTATTGGTGATTGAAGAACGTTTCAATTTAGATTACTACAACCGGATACGAGGGTGTTAGCTAAAGCGCAATACCAAGACTACCCTGGAGGTGGCAGTAATACTGAAAGATTTGCATTTCTCCATTACTAACAAAAAACAGAATCACAACTTCCGGACAAGTTTTCAAATATAGCTAGTTAGCAAGTACACATCTTTTGCTCAGGGAATATAGAAAAGTTGGGTAAATATCAGGTTAAGCCGGGAAGTTCTGTGAGCCTTTCAGTGTTTATTTAACGTGTATTTTGTGATTAATTCAAGGTAGCTTTGTCTGATTATTTGGAAACTAGCTAACGTGCGGCGCCTGCTTTGTTCTAACCATAATGCTAATTGTAACCAGTTAGCAGTGTTAACACATGTAGTATTACAAAATAAACATTAACAGTTGTGTACGTGTGCCGTTCTACACACCATATGCAACAATCGTAAACGGATTAATATAGAGCAGCTCATTTTAGTACTTCTATATCTTTAGCTGACAGTCGCTTGTTTGCAAATTAGCCAGCTACGTTACTGTATGTCACGTATGAGTTCCAAGAGGAGAAGAGCAACTTCCCCATCCAGTAGTGTTAGTGGCGGGGGAGACTTTGATGATTCCTCCTCCTCTACTCCTGGAAGTGTTAGGAAAAGGAGGAGAAACTCCACTGCTCCGGCAGTAGACCCGGTAAAATGATTTATCACGTGTCCCCTGCTATTTGTAGGTGTTTCAGTTAATGCAACGAATGTCTCGTTTGTCATTGTCTCTATACCTTTGTTACATTCTACTGAATGAGCTAATGCTTTTTACACCCAAGATTGCTGTATGCCATGAGCTGTATAACACTGTCAGGGATCACAAGGATGATCAAGGGAGGCAACTGTCTGAATTTTTCGCCAGGGTACCAAAAAGAAGGTATGTGTGCCTCTGTGTGTTTCAAGCATAATGTATGTATGTCATTTGTTTGGCTAGCCCCATTTTTTCTTTTTCAGGAATCAACCTGACTATTATGAGGTGGTGTCCCAGCCTGTTGATATGACAAAGATCCAACAAAAGCTTAAATCTGAGGATTATCAGGATGTGAGGCAGCTTTCATCTGATTTCCATCTCATGTTCAGTAATGCCAAGTCATATTATAAGGTGGGTGAAATGATTAGCCTAGCTCTACCATTGTAGTTGTATTGTTTGGTAATCCAAATGAGAGGCTACCAATGGCAAAAACAATATAGTCAAAAATTACCTATAATCTAATATATTCTTTTTTATTTCCAGTTTACATTTTTTTCTATTATTTGTAGATAATGTGTGTTTCTGGTGCTACAACACAAACATGAGCTGTTAATACATTGGTAGATGACATGGGAATATTAAAATACATACAAAAGTTAATAGTGTTAAAATAGACAACTTTTCGTAATAGTAATAATGTGTACATAGATTTGTTTAGGGTATCTGAACATCAAGGACATTGAAATCATTAATTTCTTAGAATGTTGTATTTATTTCACTTTATAGGTGGAAAGTGCAGAGTATCAGGCTGCATGCAGGCTGTGGGAAATATTTGTGCAAACCAGGACTGAGTTTGTTCAACCTGGGGATGATGACGATGAAGATGGTGATGGTGATGATTTACTTGATACTCCAGGGATTGCTGCCGAAGATGAGGTAAATCAGCTGGCACATTACTGTCAATGCTGCCATGTGTTAGTGTTAAGTTGGTAGACTGCTCTGGCGGTGAACACATCTCTGTATGATTAACTTGTCAGACATCAGTGAGCTGTCTGAAGGAGGTCTTGGAGCAGCTCTTGGAAGCTATTGTGTCCCACACCGACACCTCAGGACATCTTATTAGTGAACTTTTTCAGAAACTTCCATCCAAAGTGGTAAGACTTAGCCCTCACATTAACTATTACTATCTATGGAATATTAGTCCAATGCATATCACTTTAAAGGGTAACTGCACCCCAGCGCTGAGCCTGACTCCGCCCACTTTGAAAAAATGTGTCAATGACCTGAATGAGGGGAGGGGCTAAGAGGGAGACGCCCATTAACGTCAACGTTAATATTTTAATTTGATGATATGAGCGTAAGTGTACTGTTTAAAACCAACCAGGTCCTGGGGTGATTTTTAATGGAGATAACTGACGTGTGGTTCTGTTTTCAGCACATAACATTCAGTTTAAAAAAAAACAGGAATTTTGTCAATATTAACATCAGCATGGATGTTCCTCGTCATCACAGATGAATCGTATTACTTAGTTTACAGCTCAAAAAACGCTGTTTAGGGTGCAATTTAAATGACAACTGTTTTCAATTGGTGCGCTCGGATCTGCACTGGTTAGTGCAGTTACACTTTAAGTATTGTCCACACTTGGTTTTAACTAAGGCTGGGCGATATACCGGTGTATATATCGGTATATCGAAATTTTTTCAAAAGAGATATAAAATTAGACAATATTGTTTATATCAGTATAGTTATATTATGCATTTATTCATGACTTTTTCTATTTGTTCGTCTCTCCCTCCATGCTTGCACTTAATGCATTCACAGTGTCAAAGGGGCAGAGACACCAGAGAAAGCTCACATGTCAATTAATGTCGCTAAAAATGAAAAATGTCACATTTCTGTTGGGTTTCCTGTTTTTGTTCTATATGCCTGAAGATTTAGCCCACTTTATAGAAAATACCGATATATATCGTGTATCGGTATTCAACCTAAATATATCGGGATATTGTTTTTGGTCCATATCGCCCAGCCCTAGTTTTAACTCACCTTTCTCAAAACAAAACTATAGCTATGCTGTTTGCTATAGCAAATGGCATATATATTAATTTGTTTTTCTGTCCTCACATCTTTTCATAGCATTACCCAGACTACTATGCTGTTATTAAGGAACCCATTGATCTGAGAGCCATAGCTCAAAGAATACAGGTAAGAATACATTACTTAGCCTGACATACTGCTGTTGTTGTTTTTACACATGCCTTTTTATTCTGGTTGGGGAATGTTTTTTGAACATGCTTTGCTTTGAATAGATTGGGTACTATAAAAGTGTCCACGCCATGGCCAAGGACATTGACCTACTGACCAAAAATGCTAAAACATACAATGAACCTGGATCTCAGGTTTTTAAGGTACTTCTACACTTTTCATTTACAGCTCCTCTCATAACACACATTAACCTAAATCAGTTTGTATTTTTGACATCATCTATCAACCGTGTAGGATGCTAACACCATCAAAAAAGTCTTCATCCAGCGGAAGACTGATCTTGAACATGCCGAGCCCACTAAATCCAGTCTTCGCATCAGGTACTGCGGGTGTCATTGTGTTTCTATGACGTTCTAATGTTCAGCAGTCGCCTTCGGGAGACATGACCTCATGTTCCTTCTTAAGAAATCGCAGGTCCGCTCAAGGTGACCGACTCTCTGCTATCACCATGACTCTCCAATATGGCTCAGAGAGTGAAGATGACCCTGCTCTCACTGGTGAGCATTGGCGCAGTATGGAGAGACTGTCTTCTGCCGTTAGTGTTAGTAGTCAGTAGGTAACGGACGGTGCTTGTCTGCAGGCTCTGTGTGCTACGACGAAGGAGAGTCGGAGGCTGAGTGTCTGAATTCCAGCATGGACATGAGCAGCCCTGTCTTCCAGCTGTACGAGGCCGTGAGGGGTGGCAGGAACAGCCAGGGCCAGCTCCTCTCCGAGCCCTTCATGCAGCTGCCCTCCTGCAGGGAATATCCTGACTACTACCAGCAGATCAAACAGCCCATTTGCTTCCTTCAAATCAGGTGAGAAGAACTCGGCTTCTCCCTGGTCCCGTTGGCTAGGCGATGCGACATGGTGTGTGTGGATCTCTAACATGTTGCCTCTCTCTAGGGAGAAGATGAAGAACGGTGAATATGACAGTGTGGAGCAGATGGACGCTGATCTTCATTTAATGTTTGAGAACGCCAAGCGCTACAACATGCCCAACTCCAGTATTTACAAGCGAGCCATTAGACTTCAGCAGATTCTGCAGGTTATTTATGTCATAGGGTCAAACTCTGCTCTCATTAATGGAGTCCTACAAGTGTGTATAATATGGCTGTTTTAAATTTCAGATAAGGAAGAGGGAACTTCTTAGAAGAGATGATGAGGATGGAGACAGTATTCTTTCTTCTGACACAGGCAGCGCCAAGAGAAAAAGGTGTCTTTTTCTTTATTCTCCTGTTTAGAGAAATCACATTTGACTATCTCCACGTAGTATTTTCCATTATTATAATTTGTGCACCCCCTGTGTTGCTACGGCAACCCGCTATTCACACGTGTCCTGTTCAAGCCACAAGAAGAACTTCAAGAAGAACCGAATGAAGGCCCTGTACGCCTGCATGACGGAGGCCAGAGAGGCAGGCACCAGCCGCCGCCTGTGCGAGCTGTTCATGGTGAAGCCGTCGAAGAAGGACTACCCCGACTACTACAAGGTCATCCTGGAGCCCATGGACCTGAAGACCATTGAGCATAACATTCGCGCCGAGCGCTACGCGACAGAGGACGCCCTGATGAACGACCTGAAGCTGATGTTCCGTAACGCGCGCCACTACAACGAGGAGGGCTCTCAGGTGGGACGTCTATACAAAGTAGACTCCTCCTCAGTTTGTCTCTGAAGGAACCCAGTTAATCAAATGTTGTTTAACTTCAAACTAAGCCTATTGTCCTGTCACATGTTGTGTCCATACGTAGGTGTATAATGATGCTGATATCCTGGAGAACATTTTGAAAGACAAGCGCAAGGAGCTAGGGCCCCCTCCTGAGGAGCAAGATGTGGGCTCCCCAAAGCTGAAACTCAGTAGGTGTTGCCGTCCCTCTGCCATGTGTTTGGCGATTTGTTGTGCCGGCTGCAGCTCGCCCTGTTTAATCCCCCCCTCCCCCTCCCCGCCCAGGAAAGCTGGGCGTCTCTCCCAAGAAGTCCAAGTACGTCACCCCTCTGCAGCAGCGGCTCAACGAGCTGTATGACGCCGTGCGCAACTTCACGGACCGCCGCGGCCGGCGCCTCAGCACCATCTTCCTGCGGCTGCCGTCGCGCGCCGAGCTGCCCGACTACTACGCCACCATCAAGCGGCCGCTGGACATGGAGCGCCTGCGCAGCCACATGGCGTCGGGCCGCTACCAGGACGTGGAGGCGCTGGTGGAGGACTTCGCCCTGATGTTCAACAACGCCTGCACCTACAACGAGCCCGAGTCGCTGATCTACCGCGACGCCCTGGTGCTACACCGCGTGCTGCTGGCCACCCGGCGCCAGCAGGAGGGTGGGGAGGACTCGGGGGCGCCCCCCGTGGCCCAGCTGGTGCGGGACCTGGTTCGGAGCCTGCTGCTGTCCGTGCTGGCCCACCAGGATGAGGAGGGCCGCTGCTACAGCGACTCGCTGGCCGAGATCCCCGCGGCCGACCCAGCCGATCCCGACAGGCCCGCGCTCAACCTGGACGTGCTCCGGCTGAACGTGGAGAGGGGCCGCTACCGCCGCCTGGACGTCTTCCAGGAGCACATGTTTGAGGTGCTGGAGAAGGCCAGGAGGCTGCACAGGTACGCAACCATCTAGTTCCTTGTCTGCATGCTCCTGCACCCTGTACTGCCATACCAGGTACGGCCAGGAGATGGCACTGTTGAACACTGGCTAATGACAAATAATAATTGCAACTTGTTTTATAGATCGAAGACACAATTTTATTTGTATTTTCTCTTAACAACTTCTTTCATCAAAGTGACTCCATAAATCCTGCTGCATTTATTTGGTCTGTGATGTCATTTCCCAATCAGATCATTTGACCTATCCCATAGTTTTGTTCTTAACACTGAAGGCTATTTACAAATAGAGATCTGCACGTACCACTTCCTGAGTTAGATGTGTTCACTGCTGGCTAAATAAAGGCTTGATGTGCAGGACCGACTCTGAGATCTTTGAGGACGCGGTGGAGCTGCAGCAGTTCTTCATCAAGATCAGGGACGAGGTGTGCAAGAACGGGGAGATCCTCATGTCCCCTGCCCTCAACTACACAGCCAAGCACCTGCACAGCGACGTGGAGCAGGAGAAGAGGGACAAGTACCCCCGAGAGCTGGAGGAGGACAAGCTGAAACCAGAAGAGGACACCAAAGGTGTGCACGTGTGTGTGTCTGTGTTTTTACTGGGGTTGGGCCGATAGACGATGCCATCGTCCATCGCCAATGGCTGATAGCCATAACGATGTTTCACAGGCATCGTTATTAAGATAAATAAAAGTGTCAAAGCAGCGTTCAGACAAAGAATATCTAGAACACGCTTTACGTTAAAGGCTCGCCGAATTGCTGTGATCAGAATCGCCTTTACTTCTCTTCCCCTCTCTCTCCTCTCTCTCTCTCTCTCTCTCTCTCTCTCTCTCTCTCTCAAACAAACACACACAGATGCAGATACACTTGTGCCCTAGCTGTCAATCTGTGTACATCTATCACACATCTCTCCATCTGGCATTGCAATCAATGCGTAATGCTAACAGCAAAACGAAACGACAAAATGGCCTACTGCTCGTGCTCACTCACTTTGCTGTCACCTACTGTGATATGTTTTCTATGTATCATCGACCAACACTATATGACAGGAGAGCCATGCCATTGACAAGCTTGTGTGTGTGTCCCAGATGGGGAGAAGGGTGAGGCATGGCAGACAGGACCAGAGCGTATGTACAGCCAGGACTGCTGCTTTGAGAACCACACGTACCGCGTGGGAGACTGTGTGTACGTGCAACCTGCTGAGCCCAGCCTCCAGCCACACATCGTCTGCATCGAGCGGCTGTGGGAGGACCAGACAGGTACACCACTCTAAATATCACGGACTGTCTGTACAGGTCATTCTAGTGACGTAGTTGTGCCCCTACTAACTACATATATGAAACACAGCCATATATACAGCAGGAACTACACCAAGGCGTGGACAAGCGACTGGGCGTCTTCTAGCAACAGCCTATTTAATGGTCACGTCATGGTTGCATCGTCACGATTTTGCATGTCCCACGCACAAGCGCACGCTCGTGCGAGGACGCTCTTTCAGCTACCTTCTGAGTCTGGAAGTTGCAGGACTATTACTGACAGCTAGTAAAGAGTGAACCACAACACTGACACCAAAATATAGTAGCCTAGTGCTTGCGTTATCAAACGTTGGCCTTTCTATGCCTTTTGTTAATTTAAAATGAAATTAAGAGAAGACGAAGGAGTCATAGGACACGTAAACAGGAGAGCAACACGGCACATATTCATCCATTTGCTGTGATTTGGAGGTTTTGAAAAGCAAACACTAAACAGTTTACTTGTTTTGGGGCTGCTAAAAAAAAATAGTTCTCAGCGTTATTGGGTTTTTTTTTTTTTTTTTTTTTTTTTTTTTTATATTGATATTACTCTGCAAGAAAGCCTGAAAGCCTTTTCCTAGATTCTGATTGGTGGAAACACTAGCGATTTCCTTCACCTGTGTCAAAATTTGAATTGCTAGAAAAAAAGTGTCGGGTTAGCAGCGGCTACAACAGTCAACCAGAGACCTGGCGATTTCTGTTGATACGCAGTCACTCCCACACAGACAAGCGAAAATCGCTGCGGTGTAGTTCTAGCTTAATGTGTTGGTGGCTCTATGGGGAGGGGTAGAGGGGAATGCAATGGCTTTTGTACCACTTCAACCATAGGGGTCATTTCAGACACGTGTCCCTTTTAAGCTGTAAAAGCTGAAAAAGCTGATAACAATGAAAGAGCATGATTTTGTCAGTCAACAGTCCATAGCCTCACCCCTGTGAAGCCCATTGACAATCCTGTTGTAGCTGTGTATGTGCGCGCATTCATGTGATTGACAGGCAAGGTAGATTTGCTGGACCAATCAGGGAAAAGGGGTGTGGTGTAAACTCTAAATCAACTTTCTGTAAGTAGGCAGGTGCTTATGGAGGACCAGGACTGCCATAATAAAAAATAAATATATATATAAAAGTATAAATAAATAAAAGTATAAATAAATATAAAAATAATTTAAAAATAATAAATTTTTTGTATTAAAAAAGGCTATTTCTGTATTTCTACATTTATTTATTTATTTATTTCCGTATTTCCACATT
>JAOEGT010024238.1:0-24967 GCA_025447795.1 Speoplatyrhinus poulsoni
GCTGAGTGCACAAGGTGATAAGCTGGTTAATGCTCTCTGTCACCGCTCTGAAACACAGGGCAGCACCCCACAGCTGTGTTAGGTCGTGTGCGTTCCCCCAAATGCACCGGGCGGTTCAGCCTTGGTACTGAACCGCCCATTCACGCCCATTCACCCATTCCTCACCCCACCCCAAAAACACAGTTCATAGCGCGAAAGCATTTTGGCATGCTATGCTAGCTATCACATGCACAAGATAATAGCAGGCCTACTACTAAATATATCTAGAAAATACACTGAAAAACTGAATGCACATTTCATTAAAGATGATGAAACTAGATTTAGTGCAAAAAGATCCCAAGGTTCCTGAGGTGGTCTTATACTGAAACCCACTGCTCTAAACCAGCATTGCTTAAGTGAAAATATTTCCCCTTTTTGTTAATGTTCAATGTGAAAAGGCCTTTAGGAACCAAGCCGTATCGCTTGTGTTCAGGCCTGCTGAGCACAGACAGTCTCTAGTCAAGGAAGGCTCCCATCTCTCTAATTAGACAGAGAGAAGTCAGTCAGGCTCGAAGCCCCATGGGACTGCCAGCCCACTTCCCAGCACTTTTAACCAGGCATGGCGTAAGAACAACTTAGAGATACAGGAGAGATGTTATGTGGAATTCAAGTCAAAATCTGCTCTTTTCTTGTCCTACTACAGCTTAAGGCATGAGGGCTAAAGTGTGAAAATCAAATGCCTAACACACTGCTTATCAAACTTCTAAAACATCATCTGGTTCACATAGAATACATTTCTGGTATCGGTCTAGAATCCATTAGCAGCCTTGGTGGATTGATGTACTGTAACGTACATTTATATCCTTTCTTCTGTCAAAAATGACATGCAGGATGTCGAATCGGAGTTAAAGCATTTATTTAAAAAAATATTGTAAACATCGTCATATTCTTCAAAGACATTTCTTGAAGCCTGTGAGTGCTGTACATTCTGCCCTTACATAATTACAGCTGGCTTAAAAATACTGGTTTTAATTACACTGAATTACCCTTTCTGAGTCTATCTAAATCTTGACTCACCTTGCCGCTACAGCTAGTAAGCTTTTGGCATTAGCTGCTCCTGGATCCACAGAGAGAGACTTGGCAGCCAGTAGAAGCTTACTAGACGCCATGGAGATGTTTTTCAGATTACCGATGACTTGGATCTGGTCATCCTGGCTCTGAATAGCCCCCCAGATAAACAAAACAAAAAGGAATGTAACTATTTTTAGAAGAGTGTCGACTACAAATATATTTTCAAAATAATGAAATCTATATTGTTTCCACATTCAATTCCCTATAAAGTGTATTATGGTACAATGTCCTTAGTAGGGTTGGAACTAATGATTATTTTTATAATAAATGTAGTTTATTTCTTCAATTTATCCACTGTAGAGTACGTGATTACTTAGACTACAACATGGGAGTAATAACGCAAAAATCTCAAATGGGATTTTGAATTTACTCTTGAATTGTGTTGAGACATTAAGTGAGCAGATTCTGTGTCAGATTTTGATGAATGACTAAACCGACAGTGGGAAAGATATGAGCAGACTCACGAGAGCGTGATAATAGCTCCTATATGATGTGGCGGGAAAGGGAAAGAGACAATGGATGAACAAAGTGCATGGAAAAAAAAGACAGAAGGGGAGATACTGTATATAGATATAGAGATCATAGAGAATGTTTGGAGCCCGCAGTACGACTTGCATCATAACATAATATCTGTGTACAGTGTGTTTTTGGTAGCAAGTTTACAGTGTTGTTCAGCAATTAGCGCTTAAGGATGATGCGGGCACTGTGCTTCATTGTGAGCATGTGACGTTCCCTTGACTATCTCTTCCATCATCTCAGCAAGCCTCTATGTCATGCAATACCAGAAGAAGAACATCACCAAGCATCTTATTGCTGTATATGCTGCCGGGTAAGTCACCACAAAGTTGATAGCACGCTTAAGTGTATTGGGTGATAATGGTCGTTTTAAAATACGTACAGTAGCTTAGAGGCTACTGTAGCTTGCTTTCAGTCAATTATTAATAAAACAATTAATATGTGTTAATTAGTTATACAATGCAAAACAACAAACAATCTTTACATTCTAATACCTTTTGTATTAGTATTTGTATTCCTAAAGTGCATGCTATCAGAATGATAAGGTGTGTGTGTACACATCAGATGGCGAAACCCTACTTGAGTGTGTCCAGCCATCTCAACTCCGGCATCCAGGAACTCATCAAAGTCCTGGCTGAACTTCCCAGAGGCCACAGCTAGCTGGCTGCTGGAGCCACGAGAGGAATGGACCACCTCTCCAGCAGAGTGGTTCAACTCGGCCGCTGTGTGGTTCAAATCGGTCTGGGCCTCCTGAAAGGACTTGCTGCACGGAGGCAGCTTGGAGGGAACAACACACATCAACTACTGTTAAGATCAACTGCCAAATGAACCATTACTGTTCCTGTCAAATGACCAGTTTAGCTTTTAGCGTTCGCCGTTAGGACTACATTCGTTTTAAGTGTGCCGTACTGTAGGTAAATTATAAGTAATTCCCAGTTTGTTGCTCCTGTGTTGGCTGGCTGGCTGAGGGACTTACATTTTCCACCAGCAGCTTTTTGCTGGCCTCTCCAATGCTCCGGAGGGCCATGTCTACATCCTTCTGGCCTGGCAGGCAATTCACACAATTATTCAGGGAGTGGGACACTGCTTTGGCCACCTGAAACAGAAACACAGCACAGTGTTCTGTCAATTGGCTGCTATTAATCATTCCAACAGCACAGTCCCCAGAACACAACTATGGTGGACCGTAACAACAATATTACATACGGGGCAGGCCTCACAGTGCTGCAAAAACAATCAGTCCCTAATTTATGCTATCGTCACAGACGTATGCCAAACAATATGCTTATCCCCAAGAGGGCTGCCTGCAAAAGAGCAGTGTTTTTTACTCTGACACCCCTGGGAGAGATTTGCCAGGCGTGAGAGGCGGGAGAGAAAAATAGCAACGCTTCAAGGAGATTTATATAATTGTCATGCAGAGGAGAAATGTACAGTCGATGGTAAAGAAGAAGCAGAGGGGGACAATGGAATTTCAGCACAAATAACGCAGTCTCTTATAAGGCTTTCATCAGCAGTAGTTCTCAAACTCTTTATCTCGCTACACCCAACACTAAACATCAATGAGCTAGCTTGCGACTTTTGTTGTGTTCCAGACAACTCGGAGGTTGGTTATTTCCCAGTTTAAATTTTTTGAACTCAAAGCCTTCCAGGTTCACAATGCTAAAAAGTAAACAAAAAACATGGCTGACCGTAAAAACTAGCAAATGACATTGTCGACATTGACTATTTTCACATCAATTTACATATATTCACTTACATGTACTATAACAGGTTTTACTATATGTTGGAATGTATATTTTTATTAAATAACCCTAACCCGAGGACTACAGGTAAATACTTTACACTTTATATTTTATACTTCACACGTATACTTTACATTGCCTTTTTTATGATGGTCTACAACATAATGCGCCTCCATGGGTGCCGCCATTGTTGTGTGACGTCACACTGGGAAGTCAGGGAAGTCACCCTGACTTCACAATAGGAACTCTGACTTGAGTGGTAGAAGGTCGGAATTTTTCGACTTCCGAGTTGTCTACACCCAACACTAAACACTGTAGAAGCATGCTCACCTGGGCCAACCTCTGCTGGCTCTCAGCGTCCCCCGGGTGAACTAGGGCCTGGTGGGCTTCATGGATCAGCATGGCCGAGCCCTCCATGACATACTGGGCCGAGTCCAGCATTGCTGCTGAAGCCTGGGGCTCCTTTGTGCTGGCTGCAACGCCTCTGGCTGCCTGGGCCAGTGTCCTCAAAGCCTGCGCTGTTTCTCTCGCTGCCACACCTACAGCATGTGGAGCCACGCAAACAGGTTGATAGAAAGGTATAGTAAGTGAGATATTTATTCCAGTCAGAGCCAAGTCATTACATAACTGTTACGATTGCATCCAGGACTAGGGTACTGTACACAAGGCAGTGGCGTCGTTGGGTCTGGACGTCATAGCCATGAATGTTTTATTAATATCCCGGGATATCAAGAGTCTTTTACAAAAATTTGAATACATTAGGCTACATTTGATCAGATCTACTGCATCAGATCTACTGTCATTCCAAGCATGCATTAAAGCTATTGAAACTAATTTTAAATGGTATTTGGATGATTACTGTACATAGTTACTATTAGAATAGTATAATAGTAATAGTAGGCTAAAGATGTTTAGGGATATTCCTTGGCTTAGTTGATAAGTTAGCTACATGTTTTATCACAAGGCTATTTTGTCACCTCGTTATCAAATACCGTTTGAAGCTAACTAAATATTGCTAATCATTGCAAGACATTGTTCAGGGCTGTGATGTAATAAATATAAGCCTATTGCATTTGCAAATAATGAGGTGACACTTGAGAGTTAATGATTTCTGGGCTGGGCTAAGCCCCCAATGAGCCTAACAGCGTCTCTGCTTCAAGGTGCTGTATTAGGATGTTTAATTACTGCCTGACAGCCTTGTTAATGTGCACAACAGCAGCCCAGTAGGCATGGGCGCTTTCTGCGAGAGCAATTGGACAACATTTGTATGTTAGCAAATTATCTAATATAGAGACATGTGGACTCATGTGGGTGTGCCCTTAACGCATTATACATAAAACAGAGGAAAAGCAGCAAATTGCATTATCCAGCCAAGTGGAGCCAGTTGCTGATGGAAAGTTAAATCCAGTGAAAATAAGATTAATGTGTAGCTGACACATTGGCACCCTGGGTCACCCAGTGAAACCAGCCTCAGAGCCTTCCTTGTTAAAATACATTATCCACCCTTTGTCTTAACCGTTCCTCCACCAGGAGCATTCATTGTGCTTCAACAGAAGGTAAACTAGGCAGGCCCTCTTTGAAGGTCATATTAAGATAATTTTGACAACCATCATATAATAAATATGCAGGTTCCACTTGTTTTTTATCCTTATATTCTGTCGACACAGCTAACATGAATTATTTTAAGAGAAACTGAAACAGACTACCAAACAAGCTAACTACAATACCCACATTCTATTAAAAGCTAAAACATGCAATACAACGTAACCTAAAGGGACACTCCTTGATTTGTGACTGGATATTTTGTTTTCCGTTTTAGAACAACAAGAATGTGTGTCACACTCTCCACTGTCTCAACTGTATAGCGCAGGGGTCTGCAACCTTTACTATCAAATGGCAAAACATTTTTATATTAGACTGTATATATACAGTCTGGAGCTGCAGAAAATATTATACAAATTAGCCTATCAACATTAGACCTAAATGAGAATTAATTCCCCTCTTCCCAGGCCTTAGGAGTGTTTTTGAACTGTGGGGACAGTGAAGTGTTAGGCGGTGTGGGGGCATGCTCTCCTCCAAAGATATTTTTCAAATAAAGCACTTAAATGCCAATTTATTGTGACTTGAAAACAGAATAATCTGTGCACTCACAATTTTGAAAGGATTAGATCCATTTGGATACTGGTGAAATCAGCAGACACAGGCTGTCAATATAAAATATAATATGAGGTTATATTTTTTTTTTGGGGGGGGGGACAAAACCTAGATTAAATTCTATATAATGTTTGTCAAAGCCACAGAGAGCCACTGTAGAGGGGCTCAAGAGCCACAGGTTGCAGACCCCTGGTGTAATGCGGGCCTGTCTCACCTGTATAATGTTCATTCCCCTGTGCAGCGCAGGTCAATAGCTGGGCCATGGAGGAGCCCACAGCCTTGGATGTACTTCCCAGGTCCTGGGCACACTTCTGCAGCTGTGGGAACCACAGGAAACACACATGAGCTGTTGGATCTGTTGAATCTGCACCCACAACCTCCTCAGCAGCAGGAGCAGCAGCAAACAAAACGACAGACAGCGGTGCTAATCATAGACTACACTTGTACTGACCGACTCGCCAGGAAGAGGTTTGAGTTGGCCATCGATAACAGATATCTTGGCATCCTGAAGTTCACTCCGGAGGGTCTGGACTGTTTTAAGGGCTGAGTCAATCTCCAGAGGTCCGCAGGCTTCATGGGTCTACAGCATAACAGGACGCAGCGAGTGCTTTGAGTCTGGTGTCTCTGCGAATGGCTGACATATTAGAATAGACTGCACAAGTGTGTGTGTGTGTGTGTGTGTGGAATCTCTGGGATGCGTGGCTGCGTTCACGCGGGGCTGTGTGGAGAAACTGTGCTGCGTACCTTCTGGGCAGCAGTACGAAGTTCTGCCAGGCAGGTAGCCAAGTTCTTGGCACACTGGCCAAGTTGCATAGCAGCGGCCTGGTCCGTCACTGTGGGAACTGCTGACTTAGCGGACGTCACCATTCTACTGCCAGGCTGGAGGCGGTGACGAAGAAAAATGCATGAGCAGCACGCACGCACGCACACACTTAAACCACATATTATTGAAACTGAGTGTGCGGTTCTTTTTCCGGATTGCTTTTCCGACAGCCGTGACCCAACATCAACATAATGGCAACAGGACGAGAAAGAATGACAGCTTGCTGCTAAAATAGCATATAGCTTACTGAGGACTAGGCCTGACGCGGCAAAACAATCACTTTAAGGGATTGTCGCCAGAACGGCATCAGTGACCCCTAAAATGATGAGTGTAAGAAAGTGAATTACAACCAGGTCATGCTGCTGCTCTTATCCAAATCGACTCACAGTGATTGCAGGAGGGCCTGTGGTGAGGCTTGAACCCGTGACCTTTCTCCTGGGAGCCCCGCACTCAAGCTACACCCCCTCCCCCGACAGATCCACAGATTGGAAACACAGAGGGTTCAATGGATAGCACTTACGGTTTCGATTTTTAGAAATAGGAAAGTGGGTCTTTTCACCCTTTATGCAAACCAGGACCTTTGAGCAATCTGAGACAACACAACTGCTTTGGGGTAAATGGACCTTGTTTCAGGCCTTGCATGGTAGAATTAGCTGTCTGGACGCTGCCTATACGTCAGCCTCCGCAGCAAAGTGCCGTTAGTGACACGCCCAAGCGTTCCATTGTTGCTTCCATTGCAATGCATTGCAATGCTCCGCCTCTGTTATTCCTCCAGTATCTTTGGTGCTAGTGTAACATGAAGGCCCCTACTGTACCTGCAGAAAGCTCTGGCCGGCCACTATAAGGGCAAGCTGGGCACCCAACTCCTCAGGCTGGGCCTGGCTGCTCCTCATGCCCTGGACCAACTGGGGGATGGTGTCAGCCACAGCCTACACATGCACGCACACACACACACACACACACTGAATGCCCCGTTCCGTATGCATCAGAGGTTTAGCCGGTATCATGTGCACACTATACTGCACCACCAGGACGGTCTTTTACACAATAGCAGACCGGTGCTTCTCTCCCAGCCCGGTCTCCAGCAGCTATGTCCTTACCTTGCAGCTGTGCACTAGCTGCTGGTGCGAGGCTGTGTTTTTGTTGGACGCCGCTGCATTCTGGGCAGCTGCAATGGTCTGTGTAGCAGCAGCCGCTGCCTGCTTAGCTGCAATCTGTGCACAAGGCAGGCACCCAGAGAAATCATTATGACAACATTAGCATAGCAGGTAGAACGTGTTGTGAAGTATTGCTGTGCCAGGGAAATTCTACTGAATCCAAATAGATGAAAGAAGCCCCCTCACTATGTACGTCTTATTCTGCGGCTGCATCAACAACAAAGAAATACACTCCTCCATTGATATTAATTCACAGACACAAGTCTTGCTTTGAAGAGATTGCATCGCTTTAACGGAAAAGCGGAGGGAAAAGGCTTTCTTTGTTTACTGTGTGGCGGAAGGATAACAAAGAAACGTGAGAAACAGTGACATATTTGTTCCGAGGAAAACAAACAAGATGATGGTCGGGTCGCAAATGAGCTGAGCAGCTCTGACTGGTAGAACAACCAGTAAATAACTTGTTCTATACTTCTATATAGCATGTTGTAAATAACTATGTTGCAGATGAACAGGAGCTATATATCTTTCAGGGGCAAATGGGGTTAGAGCAGAGCTAATCCAGAAACAAAGAGAAGATTAAAGGGGCCTTAAACAGCATGCACACACGTTCAAGTTCCTCTCAACTTTATTAAAGGAACATGAACATATGTATGCTTAAATCCCCACTGAAAACCCTTTAGAGTCTAAAGGGTTTTCGGTATCTCTTGTGACATCCATGGGAGGAAACTACATGTTTCTGTAGCATTTTGGCCAGCAGAGAGATTTAGAAAGAGATCTAAGAAATCTAAGAGAAAATGAAATGAATTGCCAAATATTGCAAATATTAGACAAATGCTGTCATGTTTTTAATCTGTACAGACAAAAGCTAAACTCCTGTTAAACATTTTGATATCCACACTTTGTTTTAATCTAGCTCGATTTGGTCTAAAACAGTATACCTACACATACAGTACACATGTTTACATGTATAGATAGATCTTGAATTAAAGGTATACTCTCAGTCTTTATAGTATTTATATAATTGACCAGTTACCTATTCCTTTTTCATAAGATTTTCAATTGCAATTTCAATATTTGCACAGATTTGTTCAGATCTGTAGTGAGGGATGAAAGTCACAGGAAAATTGAAAATGTCAAGATGGTACAGGTAGTAGAAGTACTATTGTGTACAGATACACATTAGATTTTAGCATGTTGAGACCAAATGACCCCTTTAAAACCAAACCAAACAGCTAGCATGGGTAGAGCACCTCTAGCCTGTTGACCAGTTTCTTCTTTATGGCATTCTGTGCTGCAGCGTTAGTGGCCACGCGAAGTCCCTCCGCTGCCTCTCTCAGCCTCTGTTGTTGGTCTTCGTTCTCTGGGTAGGCTGCTGCCCCCTGAGGACACATACAGATACATAAACACACACATACACACACACAGGCTCTCCAGTCCCCACAGAGAAGCAGCTTTTTAGCTGTTTCTTGGATTGGACGCCATCTAGTGTGGGGCGCCAGTACTGAAGCTTAAAAGATTTCGCCAAGTCATTCTTTGTAATGATGTAATGACACACTTTATTATGCCCTTTTGAGAATGTGCAGGGTTACCGCAATATAGAAGGGAAACACACCATTGCAGTTGTTATCCATTACAGTTAAGCAATCATTTACAAGGTTGTCTAGGCCACAATTTGCACCCACATAAACGTATATTAATATTTATAGCAGGTAACACATAATATTTTGTCAGTGGACAGATATATCAACTCTCTGACAATCGTGTGCATACCTGCTGTACAATGAATGCAAATGTGGTTCTGTTTCTGTTTTATGGCTGTTGCCAGGGAAACCACCTCTTCCAGATACCCATTTCCTCTTGATAATGACAGCAATGTGGTGATTAATGTGTCACAGATCAAAAACATCTAACAAGGAATAAGCAGTGCTCCACTCGCCTGAGTATTTCGCATTGATAATATCCTGCTCATTTGTGCTCGTCGACAGCGCCAGGGGCTTGTTAAGAATCACTGATGTTTCGCTGATGTCAAATGGAAAATGAGCCGGTTGACTCTAGTGCACAGTAAATCCAGAAACTGTTTCTGGCCAAGGACAGTAATTTGTTTCATTTCCCCACCCCCAATCACAACTATCATTTATCTTCACATAGTAGTAACACTACGGTGGACATCTTGTGGTGAGATATGAATAATAGGGGACTTTAGAGCAAAGACAAAGAGATGCAACATATTTAAATGCAGGGTAAAATGTTACAAAGGTGCTTTTTCTTTTAACATAAATTGTAACAAAATGTATAAACAATAATAATAATAAACAACATACTAATTAACACAATAACATTAACATATAATTACCACTAAAGTTAACAATTAACATGTTGCAACTAACAAGATCACATACTGAGAAGAATTGGAGACATAAGAAAATAACTGAAGGCAACCTGATTATGTTTAGGTGTAAGGTAAGTGTAAGGCGTTACACTGCTGTACAAGCATCCTTCTGTCCCCTACAGCAGTATGCAGACAGGTCTCTGGCTCACCTTGGCAGCCTCCACCATCCTGGCCGTAGCATCCGCTAGTAGCTTAGCTGCGGCCAGCAGCTTCTTGGAGTTGTCCACATCCACCTCGGCCTCAGCGTCTGACCTCATGGCATTGACAAGGTCAGAGGTCGCCTGGGCGAGAACCCTGGCCTGGCGGACCATCTCCCCTGGTCACACACATAACAGTGTGCAGATATTACATACACACATACTTTAGATATGGTCCAGTGTTACCAACTGCTACATTCAGCCAAGTCAAGAACATTTCAACAGGCCTGTAAAGGTCCTACTGTATATTCAATATGATTTCTATGAAAAGATATAGTGTCCTGAGCAAAAAACACACTCCCTCTGCATGGGTTGTAATCCGAGCTCCTCTTTTGTTGTCCTTGCCTGTCCAGCCGTGCGTGCATGTTCGTGTGTGTGTGTGAGTATGTGTTTGTGTGTGGCCCACAAACCATTTGTTTTGGTCTGAGATGCTGGTGCTTAGGGTTCCTTTAATCACAGTAATCTTTGCACATGCCCATATTTCACATAAACACTACCACATTGACCTCCAATAGGACAAGGAAATACCCCCAGGAAAAACATTATCACCTAAAATTGCACAAACCTTAAACTGAATTAGATTGATATTATACCTTATACAATACACACCCACACACAGAAGACAGGGTAATAATAGTGAATTATTTTACTTCGATGCTGTAACACCTGAATTTCCCCTCGGGCATCATTAGTGATACCTTTAAGTAGAAGAAAATCAAACCTTCATTAATACCACCTTTTACGGGTAAGGCGCATAGAAAAAAAAGTTTTTTCCATAATGTGATGTGGCTGACAAAACACACCTATGAAAAGATGTAGATGTATCTCATTCAGCAAATTCTGTTGGAGAGCTGAAAACAACTCAAGCCAAGAATTGCCTTAGTGGTCAAGGTTGCTTCCTGCTCACCTTCTGTGGCAGTGAAAAGATGTTTGCTATGTCCACAACGATAGCGAATCTGTTTAAACAATGAATGTTGATCTGCTGCTTCTTTTTTTTTTATTCTTTATTGAAGTGTTCGCTCAAGCAAAAAGTGCAGAGGTCATGTGTTTTCTTTTAAGTTACAAAGACTCCTGAAGTTGATTGAAGCCAGATTGAGAACTCTGTAGTGGTTTTGGATGACATATTTTCAATAAACCCCTGAGAATTGTCTTGGTTTGTAAATGCTTAAGCCTCATGGCTCTAACAATAACACATTGTTATTGTACCTCAAGCTTTGAGAATATTCCAATAGGAGCTTTTCATCTAAACTGAAACATAACATGACATCTCAAGTGCCTCTCAATCAAAGCAGGCCATGTTCGCTGAGAGCACTGACACTTAATGACTTGAGGAAATAATTTTTCATTTGAATATTCCTTGTAAAATAACTACTGCAGGTATATCATTAACGATTTCCTAAGTTACAGTCCTTCTAACCACACATTTAAGCACCAGCTCACTGTTGATGAAACACAACTGTTCATGAAAGGATTTAGAGAACAGTGGCAGCATAGGAGCTCTATAGGAGAGAGCCCAGCACTCAGCCCGGGTCAAATTTTCCAAAACCAAAACATAACAACACATAACCACATGGAACCACACATTAACAACAACAATTTCCGCACACAAATCAACGAGTGTACCTTTAAACCTAACGGTCCAGCTTTCATGTAAAGGTGGAGAATCATATCCAATACACGTTTTGTCAAACTGAGCAAATATCGCCCCATAGTCCACCAGCTGTTCCGTTCTGTGTGGCTCTGAAGGGAGAGGTGTATTTCTGTTGATGTTCTTTCTCCTGTATCGCTAATATGCTACCTTTAAACCAGCGCCGGTCAATACAGGCCTTCTGTCCATCCCCCTCCCCTCCACTCACCGGCATCCCCCATGGCGGTGAAGATGTTCTCGGTGACGTTCATGATGGTGTCCGTGGCCTGGTCGTAGCGTCCAATGGGCTCTCCGCAGCTGGCGTAGTGGCGGACGTGCTGCAGCAGGTCGCCGAGGGCCTGGCTCACCACGGCAGCCGCTGCCCCCACCTGCTTTAGCAGCTCGCCATCGTCCGTGGCGGAGCAGCAGGCCTTGACGCACGTCTCCACGGAGCGATCCACCAGCTTGCCGGCCTCCACAAGTTGCTCCTGGCACACCGTGGAGCTGATGGTGGGGCTCACCACCTGCGCAGAAGAAGCAACAACTGCTTGTATGGACTACACGGCTTTACATTTATACAGTGTGTGTGTGTGTGTGTGTGTGTGTGCGTGCGTGCGTGCGTGCGTGCGTGCGTGCATGCGTGCGTGTGTGTGTATAGGTGTGCATGTGTGTGCATGGTGCGGTGGTGATAACGCTTTTTTCCAGACATCATTCCATTTTAATCTAATATCTTACATTACAACACATTGCAAATCAACGTAACTTCACGTTTGCACACTACAAGTAGTATGTATCAGCTTTGTAGACACATTTTAAAAAACAATGGCAGCCAATGGAGGCTGAAAATATTGTTTGTCAGCTCCATGCTCTAAATAAGTACAGTGAATGTATACGAGGCGTACAGTATACCAAACGGGGGAATATTTAACGGCAAACGTGTGGAATTATTTATACCCGTCAGCGCTGCTATTACTGTAGTGCGTAAGAAAACGTCTCAACCACACACACGCACACACAGCCAGAGCTGGCCTAAGACCAGCAGATCAGTACCTTGGTACAGGCCACCAGCTGTGAGGTGGACAGAGCGCACTGAGTGGCAGCTGCGATCACTCTGTTCTGCAGCACCGTGTCCTCGGCAGCCTGCGCCACGTTCTTGGCCTTCAGAACCAACATGGCCGCCGCGTTGGCCACCGCCTTGGCCAGGTTCATCAGTATGTCCTGAGAAAACACACACCCGCCGGGAGAAGACAGAACAGCTGCACAGATGTTCCTTAATGAGCCGCGGAGAGCCCCGTTAACTGTATACTGGCAGGTCAAGGGTGCAGGCTTGTGTGTAGCCTAAAAGGAATGGGCTGCAGCTAGCCATACCACAAGCTAGATATTATATATATATATATATATATATATATATATATATATATATATAAAAACTGGAATATACTCTTATGTTATACTCTTTAACAAAGTAGACGGAACCCACTGAATCCTCCGAGATACATATACTGTAATTATTGATATGTTTTTAAAACATTTCACATGATAACACATCATTTAAAACACATAAGATAGTGCTAATAGGATGTAGTTAAAAATGCAGAAGAATTGAGAAGAATGAAACAGGCATTTTGATTGGCTCTACATACTGTAAACATTAGCCAACGGGCAGTTAGTCCCGCTAGCCTCATAAACGCCACCAGAAAATTGCAGCGCGTGCAAAATGTGTACGTTGTGAATTTTTAAGAGATCTGCAAATTGCAACGTCTTCCTGTTTGGCAGCGGCGCCGTGGCGACAGCGAGCTGGGGTGTTGTGTGTGTCCTAACCTGGAACCTCTCGTCGGTCTCCGCCTCTCCCATGTGACGGAGCAGATCACCACTGGCCTGACCAATGCTTCCTGCTGCTGTTAGCACCGTCTGTCTGGGCTGTGTGTTGGAGTGACATCACCACAGTCATCACACACACACACACTGGTCCGTACCAAACATCTGTCTGTGGCTGGATGTGACACTGATTAATACTATCAATCATCACTGATCCTGAGGGGGATACTGATACTGAGGAAAATACATGTGAGGCTACATGGCCCCAGGTGTTATTATGGGATGTTCAGCAGGGACAGGAACTGTGGGGGTCAAACCCCAAAATGGGATGCGAGATCATTTCAGGATTTTGACAGAATACAAATCCCAATTACATGATTAATAAGTATTTAAATGTACTGTACTGTATATATACATATATACATTTCTTCTGAGAAGGGTCAAAGGTCAAACCGCGCCAGCTCTCACCTCTTCAGCCGCGGGCTCCACAGACCTGAGCAGGTCGGACACAGCCCCCGCCAGGGTCCGGGCGGCGCCCATCAGCTTGTGCCCGCTGCCCACCTCTCCATCCATCAGCGCAGCCAGCAGTTTGACGCCCTTGGACATCTCCGTCAGGTTGGAGGAGATGGTGGTGATGGCACAGCCCACTGCGGTGTAGTCTGTCTCTGTGGGCTCTCCTGCAAGGCACAAGGTACTACATGACCACACAGTGATTGGCTGCAGGTTGCTACCAGCTGTTAGCAAACACAGAGCCATGCAATCTCCACGGACACGCACACTAGTGTGGAAGGCCTTCCCAGAAGAGCACAGGCTGTTATGCAGTAGCCATATTAATGCCTATGGTATAAACATGGGATGTCCAATAAACTCTCAGTGTGATGGTATTATTACCATTGC
The DNA here is from genome assembly GCA_025447795.1 of Speoplatyrhinus poulsoni. NCBI lineage: Eukaryota > Metazoa > Chordata > Actinopteri > Percopsiformes > Amblyopsidae > Speoplatyrhinus > Speoplatyrhinus poulsoni. The sequence goes on from JAOEGT010024238.1 coordinate 14,431, forward strand.
AGATTAGATTAGAGTAAAATATAGTAGGTTCAACTAGATTCTTTAATATTAGTACAACTATATTGTCATTAATTTTTTTATAATTCCTTGCATACAGCTGTACAGTATGTATTGCCATGTAATTTCTCACAGACCCAGATGCAACATGAATTGACATGAAGACTGAACTACATAAACTGCACATACAGTACATTACTATCTTATATACTGTAGCTCTATATACATAACAATATAAAAGATGACTCATAAAGCGACCTGGTATTGTACATTTTCACTCAAAGTAATATGTATAGCCACATACTTTGGCCATTTAGGGTAATGCATGTGGATGGAATGTGCATTACCCTAAATGGCCAAAGTTAGTTTAACCGATTTAACTTCACAAAAGAGCCTGCCTGTGGTCTAACACATAGGCCAGTGTCGTGTCATAATTGCATGGCCATCTGATATGGCTGTGTGGAGATAAGCACCCAGATAGAGCCAGTGACTACAGCACAGGGAAGGGAGAGTATACTGGATGGTTGGGTGGAGGCTTAGTGCCATCCAACAGATGGCAGGGTGAGATTAAAACCCTGCAAAAGTCTGGCAAGAGCTTGACTGGCACTGAGCCGAGCAGCAAATGGGGTGGCGGGAATGACAAGGAGGTATGTTCACATCTTATTTATCAATGGAAGTTTTTATCATGGCAAATGGGAAAAGCTCCATTATTGAAGGGCAGCTCGAGGCCGCCCCTCTGCGAGAGCTTGGCGGTGGCATGGAAAATGTGTTTATTGATTCACACCGCGGAGTTCACACTTCAAAATACAAGACGTTTCATTTAATACAGAAAGCAATTACCTATCTAGATTTGTTCAGGAAAGACTTTTGAAAAGAAAAAGATGTTCACTACTGGGAACTAACCTGCGGTGAGATTGACCACGGACGCCGTCCCAGCTGTTATAGCGTCGACTTGAGAGTGGATTTCATGTTTGGATTCGTCTACTTTGTTCTGAACCCAAACCCTGGATGCCTTTCAGCGGGGGAGACGAAGGAGAGCTACAGTATTGGCTTTCATCACAGCGGGAGACTGTCAGTTCATATAAACTTTGCAGTTTTTTTCTCAAGGATTAAAGGACTAGGGTTTACAACTCCCACGGCTTTCGACGTTCACATCACAAATAGAAACAAAGCCTCCATATTATTTACAGCTAAATTACAGCCGTATATGAAATATGATCCGACCATTAGAGACACATACATGTTTGGATTAGAGATTATACATGTTTTGACATCCAACCGTGTTGAGGCAATTACAATAGGATGTACATGGGGGGAAAGGAGGGGGGAGGGGGTCCACTGTAACGTATACCGGTAGCTGTGAAGGAAGAGGCCAACTCACCAAGTCGTGGCCAAGGGGAGGCAGGTTATCCACTTGACCCAGATCAGCCTGGGCCTGTTGTACGGCCTGCATGCTACTGTTGATGGTCCCCATCAGAGCCTGCTGGGCCAAATTCTAGACAGGACGACACACATGTAAATTAGCCTTTCAACGTGTGTCTCATGAAGATGATGTCATAATTAAAGGGATTATGTATGGTCACACTAAGCACCAGCATCCCAGATCAAAACAAATACACACACACACACACGCGGCCCGGCTATGAAAACAAAAAACAGCTCGGAGGAGCTTGGATTACAACACACGCAGAGTGTGATGTCATTCTCTGCACAGAACGCATCTCCTCCACTATATCTTTACAAGGAAATGCCGCCACATTCATGTTTAACATATTGTTTATATAGGACCTTTAAATGCTCCTCAGGTTTGGCATGAAACTAGGCGTTTACCAGTGGAGGCATGTGTCCTCTATGCATCTGCCCTGTGGTGATCTGCTGCTGGGCAGTGGGCATGGTGCCCATATTGAAGGTGTCGGGCCCACCGATGGACCCTGAGCGAATGATGCCGGGCAGGGCCACTGAGCCATGCTCCACCCGGCCCACTCTGTTGAACTGCTGCTGCAGAATTGTAGATCTGAGAGAGAGAGAGAGATAGAGAGACGGGACGGGACGGGAGATGGGGTGGGGGGGGGGAGTGGCAGGGATAGAGTAATAATAATATTTTTTTTGATTGAGAAGTACAATAATTAATCAACCATGTAAATAACATGGCAAAGAAGGGAAGGCCTTGTGGCATCAGGAAAGAGCCTCTTAGCGTAGATCAACACTGACATTTGCCAAAGCCGCCTGGCCAAGTCTCCACTGAACTTTTATTCTTGTCTGTCCTTCAACCTGATGACAGACTGTGTGGGTAAATTATATAAATACGAGTGCACTCATAAACTCAGAGAGTCCATCTGGACTTCTTCTCATATCAACAATCACAAAACAAATATTATGATAGCAACTGTTTACTCTAAAAGCAGGCATTGTCAGAGATGCCACTGGATTGAAAAATGTTTGCTTTCATGCCCTGCTCGACAGATGCCAGTGATTCTATTGGTTAATTATGGCTTCATTTGAGAGGCAGCAATTATGTTTGTGTCGAGTAGCGCAACGCAAGCCCATTGGTTCATGAACATCTTAAACCAAGCTCATTCTGCATCTGTCATACAGGCATCCAGCAACAACACATCTACAAGCTGTGTAGGGAACACTAGTCTGTCTATATTCTGTCTAGAGAGAGGACAGGAAGATAGTTTATAAAAGACAGGGACTGAGATAGAACATCTTATATGATGACAAAAAGGTGGAGTCTGCTATCCTGTAGAAAGATTCAAAGCCATAAGGTTCTCCCTCAGAAGCTCCGCCCCCCACATTGGACACGCATTGCCAAGGGTATGTTGCATGGTGTGGTCACCACCACCTTTTTGTGTTTGCGTTCCCCTTTGCAAAGCCAGGGCTGTGTAGTAACACCATTTGCATGCTTTGGTGCTTAGCATTGTAAAGACCCTGCAGTAGTTAACACATGAACCCTCTTCTTACTTCTTAGGGGAGACAGATTCTTCAAGCATGGTGGATTCCTCATCTCCCTCAAGGCCAAAACGATCCTTGCTCTGTTTCTGTTGAGAGGAAGAACAGCAGAAACATATCAGTGAACAGCAGATACTTGGCCAAGATGTATAGCCTGCCAAGTAGTCACTGTCGTACTTGTGTATTTGAGTATTACGTGCCTTTTTGAGAATGATGTCAATGTATCCGGCGATAAGCTGAGAGATCTGTTCCCCCTCCGTTGTTTGGACTGAGTAGTAACTCTCCTGGTACTCTCCAAAATCCTTTCATGGACAATATGCATAAGCACACTGTTTCCAAGAGGTTTAAGGTCCAAAGGCATTTAAAGTCGCATTCTCTCATTGTCTTAACATTCATCCAGAACATTCTGTGAAAAGGCCCTGTGGCTCTTTCACTCTCGAAATGCAGAATATTAGAGGGTAAATATCTGTATATATTCAACACTAATGAAGGCAAAGCTCTGCTGGTTTCTACTGTATATCACCAACTAGAACTGTAAAAACAAGATGCACATTTTCAGCGTGTCTTATTCAGCATTTCACAACCACAACAATCAGCTCTATAGACATACAGTAGAGGCACCTCTTTAAAATCTGTGTTAACAGATGTACATGTACATTTTTATTGGCATATTCTATTCTTTTTGATTATCTTTTTTTATTCCAATCCAGCTGAGAGCAGTCTAGCTAAAAAAGACAATAAAATGAGTTACTCTCTTTTGACAGCAGCTGAGATACAAACATGAAAAACCTCATTACATGAATAAAACATCTAAGTTCTCCATATTCTTCCCTGGCATCTACTGTATAGACCTTCTTAGACGAAACAGCATAAACGTATGCTGAAATGAAAACTGTCAGTATTCTACAAAAACGTTGCTGAATGAAATGGCGTATGGAATGGCTCAAACTCAACTGAATGATTGTGAATTTTGATTAACAAAATCAAATTATCTTATAACAGCCATTGCACTGGAAAGCCTCAACAACTTTTTTATTTATATTTTAACAGTTTCAGGTATTTGTTGTATTTATTTCTTTATGTTTATGTGCCATGTGAAGTGCTTTGTAGTATTTATTCCTTTGTGTGTGTATTATAAAGTGCTTTGTAAAGTGTTTGAAACATGTGGGTCTACACCCTGGTTGCAGGGCTTGTTCAGTACCAAGGTGAAGCTCTTGGGTGAAGCAGCCCAGCGCTTGACTGTGGTCAGCGGCCACTCCTGCACAACATCTTTGGTCTTCTCATCCACACGCATCACAGACTCCTTGGTGATCCCCAGCAGCCGGGGAACCAGCTTATTCTTGCTCTTCATCTTTTCCTACCGGGGAGGAGAACAGACGGCGTTTATGAGGGTGTTAAACACCTACCGAGATGACTCGCTCAGGGCATCAAAAGGAAAACAGATGTGCCGTGCTTCCAGATGGCGTCTTAAGAAAACACACGTGCCCCGTCCGGGCTGGAGCCCGGCGAGGAGCAACAGAGGTGGCCATGTGGGAGGCGACCCCGTAGAGTAGGGCCTTGTTTCACTTAAGGGTCTCCCCGGGGTCTAGTCAGCGTCAGAGGACCAGCGTGATGCTGGTACTGGCTCCCTGACCTCCACTCGCTCTCCCTACTGAAAGTCTCTTACGGCTCACTCGCAGAGCATGAGAATCCACTTGGCTCTGGTCCAGGGACGCAGAGGACGGTGCAGGAATGTGCAGCGTGAGGAGGTGGGGGAGAGAAAGGGGGAGGGAGGGAGGGAGGGAGGGAGTCAAAAATACCTTTCCAGTCTCGGGGCTATTATTTTCATCTCTGGGTCAAAATAAAAGGGGCTGAACAAAAGGCGTACGTTTAGCAGCGAGCCATTTTTCAATCCAAGGACAGCTAACATTATCCTAGTTATCAGAGCTGTGTATAGAGATCTACTTCCATTGTTTTTGCAAACACTCTTTGAGAAACCACAAATTGCATTCAACTGAGGCCGTCACAAACGTCACAAGCGTTCTACTCTGAAGTGGGCGGAATGTACGATACAGCTTGTCTTTGTGTTTAATATCCTTTCACCTTGGACAGGGCTTACTGTAGCCTTCATTGTACGGACCTCTACCAGTGCATGCAAAAAGATGGCTGCGTGGCTACAGGCTTCACAAAAGGTGGGTTGACTTGATACTTTCACTCAAAGCAAGAGGTGGCAGCTGGAGAAGTGAAGCTCATGACAGCATCTTAAATGTACAGTGCTCAATTTCCTCAGGCCCCCATGTGCACACAGGACACGTCCTCCTAACGTTTAAAAACAGCCGGATGGAACACAGGCCTTTTAAAAAGACGGACGTTATTTCAAGGCGTCTCAAGACGCGTTTCTAACGAGCTACAGTCGCAATCCTTCTAAACTCTGACATTGATGAGCTACACTTAACATCCAAAGTTACACAATGTTTAACTTGACACGGCGTGTTAAAAGCACATTGCTCACACATTGCTTGGGACGCTGTAAACACAGCCAGACACGACGTAATGGTCACTGACAAACAATTGAAAAGGAATAAAAAAATACTTTAACAGAATAAGAGCCAGGCCTTATGATGCGCCCAGATGCTCAAATTCACCCCCCCTCAAGGTAATGGCTTGTGTTCTGAAACATAAAAATACACAAAACGTGCATGAGGCTGTGGCAGGTGCAGGAAGCGGCATGTGCTTTCATTTGCATTTGTGTAACACATCAATCACAAGGATAATTCCCTATAAACTGAGTACATCTTTAAAGTTGAGATCTCCACATTTCCTGATTCAGCCATAGCTAACGCATATGAATGCACGTGCGCACACACACACACACACACACACACACACACACACACACACACAATCGCACACAATCTTGACCTTGCAGCTTCAGCTACTCTCCATTTGCAATCCATTAAGTGCAGAGTAGACAAACAGCTCTTTTTCTCTCTTTCCAACAGGATCGTAACCAACTGGGTGTCTGCCACAGAGCTTTTATCGCAGAGGCTGGTGTCTCTAATCATGTTTACAAACTGTATTCTGAATCCTCTATTCTGATCGCCAAAACACAACAACACTGCCATTGTAACAAGCCGTTTAGACCACTGTGTGTGCTTCCAATTATCTGACTCGCAATCTGCCACCAGAAAAGCCATGTTTTACATACAGTATATTTTCATATACTGTATATGTTCATATTTCTTGCATGTTCTGAACCTGTCTGACAGCTCTGTGCCCATTTGCACGTCATAGCGGCTTTATAATTAGACAACATGTGCTCATTAGGGCTGAAGCGTTGCCTTTCTTTTGCCAGAACTAGATCACTTGTTTATAATTACATTGCTAAGACGATGATGAAATTGCTACTTATCCATTGTCAAGTGTGTCCCTGTGTTCCCTGTTGTCTGTTGTCATACAACGCTCTTGTATCTATACTGTAATTGTTACTACCTCACTCAATAAAGGATGTATATATAAGTGTGCCATATGTACAGTAAACTTTGAGTTACTACCGCTTGTTTATATGAGAGGAAAACACATAGGGCTATGTGCTAACGTGTTAGCACCCGTTTCAGGTTTAATTTTGTCGCACTTTGCGCCTAAAAACATTGCATTCATGTGTACGAACAGCACGCACACGGCTAAAACGAAGGAACACACGCGCTTCTAGTTGCCTATTCAGACATATACATTCAAAGGGTCAAGGGGAGATTGGGAGTGTTGCCAAATCAATGGGAGACGAGAATGAGATGCGCAAGGAGAGAGCGATAACCTATCCTGTTGAATGTATGAAAACTGCGATGCAAAGTCAGTTTTGCGGTGAAAATCCTCTGCCACCGAAAATCAGGCGTTATCCCAGTTAGCGTGTTTCTTTGAACAGGAGAAACAACAAACCAAAAGATTCATCCCAGCAAGACGAAGACACAGGCCATGGAGCAACTTGCTGAGAAGATTTGATTGCTTGTGTGTTGTTAAAATAAATGTTTATTCAACTTCTTTCATTAAAATGTTATAGTCACTCAAACAATATTTATTTTGGTGAAGAATTATTCCAGTGATCTCTAGGTTTGACAATACATGAGACAATTATGCTATTCATAAATAGGTCTACTTCATGACCGTTAAACTTGCAATGAAACTGCTGTTCCATTGCTTTCGGGCGCCGCAATTTACGGATAGGCAGGAATATCGACTACTCGCTGTGTTAACGTCAAGTTTAGAGGGCGGTGCCAAGCGCAAATGACGTGATCAGTCACAAGTTTAGTACATCCAACGTAAAATGTGATTGTACCACATTCACAACACGTTCCTTAACGTACTCACATGAGGCTCTAAGTATAATACATCATATACACTCCATTTTATTACACTGCAATAATAATAATAATACACATTTTCCAGAATGTAATTAGGTTACAGGTAAAATGAACAGTTCCACTTTGGGGTTGCTTATCTGTTGAAATTAGCATATTTTGACTTTGACTCAGACTAATGGGGGACAAAGCTCTAATGAGAGATTAGTGATGAGGCTCACCTTCACCAGAAAGAAGGATACTCCATAGGTCTGGAGGGATCTGGCGAGCTTCACATATTTCACTTTGGCCTCGATCTCTGTCATCTCGCCACAGTTCTTGTGGTCCTGGACAGAGAAGGAGTGACACCTCAGCATCAGGCTCAACATAGCACACAGCAAATACATACCCTAGACACTACACAGTGAAACACTGCTAATTTGTTATGTCATACATGCATCTTTTCTAGATCTTTCTCCAAGAGGCCATTCTATTTGAGTCTTTGCATATACAGTATGTTGTACAGTATGTACTAATTTGCTAAGTACATGTGTTTGGTGTCAGTCTAAATATAACAGGTAGGCCATTGTAATATAATACCTAAGTGTTCTGTATAATGTGTTTTGTGTAAATGTATTCTGCAAAAAACTCCAGGGGTCAGTGACTCAACAAACTACTGTTATACAACACTTTTATCATATAAAATAAAGCCTTCCACTGTGCAACATACATACTTGGAATATTTTCTTCTCTGAACCCCTCTGTTTGATGTACTCTTTTGGAAGAAACTCCTTCAGGCTGTGGAGTAAAAAAAGAAAGAAACAAATGACAGGTTTACAGGGTTACAAGGCATTTCCTTCTCTGTGCACATACTTCCACATATGAGGTCATTTTTGCCGTAGTGTGCGCACATCACACTACGGTGGTAAAAGCTGACATCACTCGTAAGCATTCCAGCTGTATCACACTGCACTACAGTATGCTGAAGACAACCCCCAGCTTATACACAACCGGAACGCTAGAAATGGGGCAAAGCACAATGTTTTAACCAGAGAAGTTGTTGATGCATCGCTCCAATAAGGAAACCCTTACTCTAGGAATCCTGGTTTGTGTTTGTGTTCCACGTGGGTTCCGAACTGGATCTGAGCCTGGATCCCGGCAAACTCACAGGCCTTGTCGAAGGAGACTGGGTGGGAGCCGTTCAATATGTCGTCCCTGGCCTGGTGGGGGGTGAGGGGAGCAGAGGGAAGAACCGGGGGGGAGAAAGAGAGGAACACAGGCAAAGAGAAACATTACAACGCAGAAGTAACTGTACAACAACTGTAACATGTAGCTTCAGAGGCGGTGTCTGTCTACTACAAACAAATGGATATTTGCAAGGGATAATCGCAACGCAAACGTTTAGATTTACAGTCTCACAGTGAGAAGTGCTTGATTGAACAGAAAAGAAAATGCTCCCCACCAAGTGTTTAACGATAACCACAGAAAATATACAATATATACACACAACGGTACAGAGCTTTGCATTCCACTTCGGTCCCAAATGTCATTACAAATTACAACAGCAGTAATCGTCTGTTGGTGGTGCTGGAATGTTGCATATACCTTCAGTCAACACTGTGTTCCAATAAGCTGCATGTGTTATCTGAACCATTTAGACAGCTGAAAGGGGAGGAAGCCAGAGGTCTTTGTTGACATTTTGAAAATGGTTGTCAGTGTAAACTGTTCTTTCTCCATGGAGCAGTCAGCCCCACCCCCCGTCTCTCTCTCTCTCTCTCTCTCTCTCTCTCTCTCTCTCTCTCTCTCTCTGCTTCAAGATTAATGGCTCCCTAAACTGAGAAGCTAGCTGACAGTGAAAAAGGCTCCATCAAAGCTTTTAGCATTAGCAGATCGCTGCACAGCTCAGCTCATTGTGCTCCATTACATCAACTACAAAGTGTACAGCAGTTTGTATCAGTGCAGTCGGGGTGAAGATCGTCTCCACTCACAGCCACGCCCGTTCTGATGATTAAAGCTCAGTACTGGATTCAGTCACTTCAGGTTTATATGGCTAAAAGCACAGTCAGGCCATGTACACACACACACATCATTTAATGTGCATGTCGTGTTTCAGATCAAATATATACCTAAAACACTGCGCTTAACATGCAGAGCACCTAGCCAATGGCCTTCAGTGACATATGCTGTAATGTTAATTGGACTAGGACTACTGCAAGTCATACTATAAATCCCATATGAACATCTTACATACTCTTCATTCAGGTGACACATTCAATAGTCTGATTAGTATTGCATTTTATTGATCCCCGTGGAGAAATGTAACACGTCAAGCTTGTTGATATATATGTGGTGCTGTTGGTGAGTGGAAGCGGACATGGTACTTTCTCTGTTACATTGATATATCACTGTCTGAGTGTCTGCAGAACACAAATGCTTACAGTGTTTATGGCTACTGATACAGGAGCTGATTCCAGGCCATTGTAACAAAAGTAAAGCAGAAGACATCAGAATCTCTGACACACAGCGCCCGAGGCTACAGCGCTGAGGTCAATCCTTCTACCAGTGTACGCCCTGGCACACACAGCAGCGGCAATAACAGAAAGAAAACAAAAATACAACATAAAAAGAAATGCTGACAGAGAAATACAAACACTGCTATCGATTGGCGCGCTGACCGATAAATCAATACATAATGCAATACTTTCATAGCCTGCGTAATGTACAGAGGTTATTAGAAATGTCTAATTATTGCAGTCTTTAATTACCGCAATTAATAAAGATATTTTTTAAAGAAGATACAATAGGTGAAGAAGAAGTCTAAAGACAATGTTATCACATAATCACTGCACACAAGCTACCACTGTTGCCACGAAGGTTTACCTATTTCTACTGTAGAGAAATAAAACCCTTTGGGAACAGCCTCTTGTCTCAGTGTGTGTCGGAGGGGCTGAGGTCACATTAATAAACATATGAGCCGATAACTGCAGTATATTATATCAGTATTAAGCTTCTACAACTGTGTGTGAAGGAAATTGTCAACTGCTACTGATAGTGACCAAGGAAGAAAAGTAAAGAGGACAATGGGGGCATTGAAAAGCTCTGCTCCATAATATTCTGCATATGGGTTACGTGTGTGTGTATGTGTGTGTAGTGTGTGTGTGTGTGAGAGAGAGAGAGAGAGAGAGAGAGAGAGAGAGAGAGAGAGAGAGAGAGATAAAAAAAAAAAAAAAATAAAAAAAAACAGAGAAAAAAAAAAAAACAAAGAAAGACAATAA
>JAOEGT010024239.1:0-10344 GCA_025447795.1 Speoplatyrhinus poulsoni
AATAGCAAAAGAATGTAGTTTTATATTGACAACACGACTAAGCATTTTGACAAAACTGAGCAACGTGTTTGTCAACAATGACTCAAGGACTTGACATTCTGATGGCAATGACACGTGCATTGATATAAAAATGTGCTATTGACAGATAGACTAAGGATTTTGAGCAAGTTACGAGCTTTTGAAGGAAATACATTGTGTTTTGCTGTTTGTACAAATTGTTTTAAGAAATGTACACGCTGGTTTGCAACTGTTAAGAATGAATCGAAAAATTTACCAAAGCGATTGACAAAAACTGTAAGACCAGGTCATGTAAAGGCCATAGGGATGTAAAGCACAACAAGCTGTATAACGGTATAGAGAGCAGAAATGGTTGTCAGTTTCAGTGTGTGTCTGTTGGGATGACTGCAGCTGTACTGTCCTTCTTCATGAAGAATAATGCATCACTATACAAGATGTTGGTAAGACCATTTATCTGACGGAATTGCCATCACACTACCTAATAATTTCTTATTTCTCGCTTGCTTGCTTCTCGTCTGTTTCGACACGCTGCTTACTTTCTCTGCTGAGGAAGACTGTGTGTGTGTGTGCATCTTCATGTTTCCTGACCCAACACGTGGATGGCAACAGTATAGAAAGGAAAAGTCGATTATTGTGGTGTCATATGTACGTAACATGAGCCCATTTAGAACCTCTTTTATGCTATCTGAAAACTCACATTGTTCCAGCAATCACCACCACTAGATGGCCACGTAATGCTATGGCTGTAAACCTCTGTGGAATTTATTGACAGGTGTGTGTGTGCAGGGGAGTAGCGTGGCGGGTTTCAAAATCCTGTGTGGCCTTGAAGAGCGTTTTTTTTGCCTTCTTACAATTTCTTTGTGTGTGTGTGTGTGTTCTTTCTCCAGCACCTACAATAATGTAATTGTTAATCGAATCTAACAAGGTTAATTTATCACAATATATACATTGAAGGTGAATACAAACTCTCTCTCCCTCTCTCTCTCTCTTTCTCTCTCTCTCCCTCTCTCTCTCTTCCTCTCTCCCTCCCTCTCTCTCCCCCCCCCCTCTCTCTCTCCCTCTCTCTCTCCCCCCCCCCCTCCCTTTCAGGTGACGTGTGTGAGTTGAAGGAGGTGGCGAAGAAGGCCAAGGAGCAGGAGTCGATGGAGGAGAACGAGGAGCATGAGGTGTTTGTCGGGGGCCGGGAGAAGGGCCAGTTGGAGGGGAAGAAGGAAGGGGAAGAAATGGAGGACGGATTGGAAGGGGAGGTGGAGCAGGAGAAGGAAGAGGAGGGACAGTTGGAGGAGGAAGAGGAGGAGGAGGAGGAGGAGGAGGAGGAGCTAAGGGCCCAGGTTGTGCTACTCCTGCTGGAGCTGGACGAGGCCAGGGATGTCTCCCAGAGACAAGAGGAGAGCTTCTTGGAGCTGCAGGGTCAGTGTGTGTGTGTGTGTGTGTGTGTGTGTGTGTGTGTGCGTGTGTGAGTGTGTACTTGCTCATGCGTTCCGTTAACTTTAAAGGTACACTCCACGATTTGTGCCTGGATCTTCCCTTGTGGCAACACTGTTGCTTTGCTTTGGAACTCAGCTCTGTGTGGCCCGCGCTCCTCTCTACCCCCCCCCCCAACATCTTCTCTCAGCCTAACGCCGGCTCTACAGTCACGTCCAAACATAAACATAAACCTTGTTAACTGGAGGACAAATATATAATTATTTTATATTTATATTTGTCCTCCAATTTGTTAAAATGTTAGGTGGTTATGTTACATAATTTCTGAAAGCATGTTTCTCTTATGGAGGTGTATTTGTGACATTTGAGGAGAAAGTGCATCTCTGTCTCTACCTCACCCGGCGTGCAGTGACCACATATTCTGGATTCTATTGGTAACCAGAATTTCTTGCCTTTTTCAATGGCTAGACTGTGGTCACTGAGTCTGTACTTGGTTAGGATCTGTTTCTGCTTTATTTCTTTGACAGTAAAAAGATATTATGACAATTCATAATGGCTGTTTAGGCCCAGATAGCAATGGAGTTTGTTTTGTGTTTCGGTTTGATTGTTCCAATGTTCCAGATAGGCCTTTTTGGTTTGTTTAACAACTTGGTTTTCTCTAATTTGTGATTTTGAAGCAGTGCTGATCTGAGATGGAACAGTGTTAGGTGTTTGTTGGTTAGTAAGTCTCATGATCAGCTGACTGAAAGGACTGTTTTTGGGGTTCAGTTCTTGAGTTTGCATTGCTTCAAATCGCAGTGTATTATGGTGACTTGATTTAAGATGCATTCAAAATGTAACTGTTCTTTTCTTGATGCTTAATTTTAACGGATAACGGCCTAATTCCTCCATGCATTGGTGGGTGTTTTTATTTGTATGTTAAATATAATTCTGAGGAAATCAGCATGCAGGGTCTCTATAAGATTATTGTCCCATCTAATGTGATCATGCTGACTGAGTGGACCCCACACGTGGTGTGATTATACTATCAAATATTTTAGTCAGATTCTGATTGGTATTTTTATTTAATGTCATTTTCTTGTAATTGCATAAAACACTCTGCATGCCTTCTCCTTTAGTGCATTCACTGCCAGACCAAATGTTCCAGAGGCGCTGATGTTTAGCCCCAGGTAATCTCTCTCTCTCCCTCTCCCTCCGTCTCCATCCCTCCCTCTTCATCCCTCCCTCTCCCTCTCTCTCTCTCTCTCGCTCTCTCTCGCTCTCTCCCTCTCTCTCTCTCTCTCTCGCTCTCTCGCTCTCTCTCTCTCTCTCTCTCACTCTCGCTCTCTCTCTCCAGGACTGTTGGAGGACGAACGTCTGGCCAGTGCTCACCAGGCCGAGAGCTTCACCAGACAGATACAGAGGCTGCAAGGTACACACACACGCATACACACGTACACACACACTCTGGACTTGCATGGCTAACTGTGAGCAGGAGGACAAGTGGAGATGTCACAAAGGAGACAGGCAGCCGAGACATGGGAGAGATTTAGAGGAGCACTGGCCAGGAGTTGTGATGTCACTTCCTGTCCTTCTCTCCTCCCCTCCCCTCTCCTCTCCTCTCCTCCTCTCCCCTCCTCTCCCCACCTCTCCTCTCCTCTCCTCTCTTCTCTTCTCCTCTTCCCTCCTCTCCTCTCCTCTCCCCTCCTCTCCTCTCCCCTGTCCTCCGTAGCCCAGCTTTGTTCCGTCCAGGAGGAGATGGAGAGCCTGGAGGAGGAGAAGGACAGTGAGCTGGGGGAGGCACAGGAGGAGCTGCGCTCGGCCCAGGAGGAGGTGCTGGTGCTGCAGCAGGCGGCCGAGGAGGCTGCGGCGGAGCGTGAGAACGACATCGCCACGCTGCAGGAGGAGCTGTGCCGACTGCGGGCGGAGCTCCAGCGGCTGCGCTCCACGGCACAGGAGTACGAGATGGAGGTGGCCTCGCTAAGGGCCGAGATCAGCATGAAGAGCCAGTGCACGGAGGCTGACGGTGAGACGGGGCGCGCACATTTACGTTGACGGTGTTTACAGCAGGTTACTGTAGGTACACATGGTCTGCTGTTACGTTTACAGCAACTTACTGTAGGTACACGTTGTCTGCTGTTATGTTTACAGCAACTTACTGTGGGTACACGTTGTCTGCTGTTATGTTTACAGCAACTTACTGTGGGTACACATTGTCTGCTGTTACGTTTACAGCAACTTACTGTAGATACACACGGTCTGCTGTTATGTTTACAGCAACTTACTGTAGGTACACATGGTCTGCTGTTACGTTTACAGCAACTTACTGTAGGTACATATGGTCTGCTATTGCCTTTACAGCAACTTACCATAAGCACACAATGTCTGTTGTTACAGTAGAATATCTACAGTAAGAATCGTGCACCAAAAGCAATAATGCAACTGTCAATTATGGTAATTTTATGGTTCTGGGTAAAGTTGGAACGGTGTTCTTGACAACTTTGTTTAATTCTTATAGCAATGAAACCGTAGTTATTAAATCGTCTGGATATTAGATACCTTACCTTACCTTACCTATTCACCTAACATCTGAGGTGACTAATTCATGCATCTACAGTAAGACATGCATATTAGGCAGATGCAAAAAATCAATATTGAATTTTGACAGGCTGAAAAACAGTGAAAACACTTACTGGATCAGCATCATTTCTATTTGTCCATGAGAAAAGAGTTTACTTGGCAGCTATGTTGCGTCTTTGCAGGTGAGTGTTATGGCACTACAAGAAAGACTCATGTACTCATGGTGCCAGATCTGACATTAGCCACAAAACAACATTAAAATGTTGTGAATCAAGAATCAAGAATGTCCCTACTGAGTTGGTAAACACAAATCCATGTGAAGGAGAGACTATCTGGATTGTATCTTCATTACAACACCATCACATCTGATGCAACGTCTATGATGGATGGGTGTTTTCCTTGACTCGCAATGCTGGCGCTTGTGAGGACCCACTAACTCAGCACATATACAAATACATGATGGATTCCGAGATGTGTAATTAGCATGATTGATGATAAGAGCCAAGGGCAGACTTACTTCATAGGAAGTGATGTATCTAATGTTCACAGGCTTTAAGCTCATTACCTAGCAGCCCTTGCTCAAAGAGAACGCCTGGCCACACTCCTAATAAGTAACACAGAAAGTAAAACCATTTTTTCTCATCTTTGTGATGAGGTGCTATGACAGACAATAGCCCCACTGAAAATAAACCCACAACGCAGCATTCAGGAAAGGATTTACAAGGCTCCCGGTCTCTGTTAATGTATTATGATTGTTATACTATACTACTGCTCATTAAATAAATAAAAAATAAGCAGTGTATTTTCCATTCTGAGCCTAGAAGCAACATGTGGCTCTCTATTGGGATGGTTTAGTCACACGGTGTGTTGGTGAAAATGGGGCTTAACTGTTGAGACTTCTGTTAGCTTTAGCGCTAGCCAGGAATGTAAGAAAACCCCACAGAAAGAATATAATCACACTGGGCGACAGATTACATTACCTGTTAATTAATTTTTCATATCGCTTATTCTTATTCAAACATCCACCATTACAGCCCATGTATACCAGTGGTTCTTAAACATCATGACACGTTATGCTTTTAGAGCGGTTGTGAAATGACCCCTTCTGATGGACACGTGTCTCTATAGGCTGAGAGAACTTTACCCTGCCTGCGTATTATCATTAGCTGTGTGTGTGTGTGTGTGTGTGTGTGTGTGCGTGTTCTCCTGTGTGGATGGCCAGCTGACACGAGCCAGCTGAAGGAGGACTATCACTCCCTGACAGACGAGCGTCAGATGCTTACTGACGACAACCAACAGTTGAAGAGCAAAGTACAGCAGCTGCAGCAGAGATCAGGGTGCGTGCGCGTGCGTCAGTGTGTGTGTCAGCCGCTCAATCAGTATGCAAAGGATATGTACATGTTTACCGTCTTCTGTATTACCTAGTAGTTATATTACAGCTAAATAAGCAGAATAGCTTCCTCACGCTAATGTCCACACTATACGCTAACATAGGCTGGAATACATTTATAATAAATAGTTTCTTCTAGCTCCAATGCTAAAACGTGTTTCCTGCAAATATGTTTGTTTGTCTAGTCATTGACTGGTCTAATGGGACCCAAGATAAATACATTAAGTACATTCAGTAAGTGAAGTTAGGAACGTTTTGGAAATAAACCTCAACATACGTAATATTACCCCCCGTACCGTCAGTATGGTATGGCGGTGGGGAAATCACTACAGTTTCATGTCACGATATCGTAGCATGGACGACGAGTACCTGGATTTAAGAGAGGAGGGGACAAGAGAGACAGGACAACAACTGGATGACGACCCCGTGAAGACCGGCGGTTACATCACGCTGTCCCAGGCCCGGCCCGGGGACCGGGAGGGGTCCCGGGAGGGGCCCCGGGAGGAGGTCAGCAGGACCCCCGAAGCCCCGAAGGACGGCCCAGAGCTCAGCTTCTTGACGCAGCAGCTCGCACTGGCAGAGGAGAGAGCCCTGCATGTGCACGCAGAGGCAGGAAGACACGCCCGCATTATACACACGTTACAGTCGTTATGTAATGAAGCATCTCATTTGTTCAATGGATACTTTCTTTATCTCTGTCTTTCTTTGCATCTGTGACTTTGTCTTTCTGTTTGCTTGTTGGTTTCTTGTTATTTCTGTCTTTGTTTTTTAGTTTGTTACATTTTCTTTTTCTGTTTCTTTGTTTCATTGTCTGTATTTCTTTGTCTTTGTTTTTTTTCTTATTTTTTTCTGTTTGTATCTCTTTCTTTCTTTCTTTCTTTCTTTCTTTCTTACTATGTCAGTGTGAGGGTCTGAAGGGGGAGCTGGAGGAGCTACAGCTGCTGTACGACATCAGCCGGAGAGAAAGGGCGGAGCTCGAAACGGAGCTACAGCGCTGCAGGGCGGAGCTAGAGAAGCTGGTTGGCAGGAAGGTGCAGGTGAGGGGTCGAAAGGTTGTGGAATCAGAGCGCATGCTCTGATTGGACGAGGGTGGGAGTCTCGTGTGGGGCCGTAGAATGTACTGTATGGTAGGTCCCAGGTGAAAAGCTCAAATAACCACATAAGCATTATGCCACTATTGCCAATGTGATCATGTCTGTTGTCATGACACCACCACATCTGTGTCTATGTGCCGCGCGCTATGTTCCACCACTTATGTATTGGTGACGGCTGCTTGTATCTGCGTGGTCAGAAGATTCGCCTGTGTTCGTACCGCCATTCACACAACACGGCCTCCTCTGTCCTGCTCTCTCAAAAGACCACTGTCTGTCTCGGTGAGCTCATCGCCAACAGGACGAGCTCAGGTCGTTCGTCACACAGATAGGAATGCAGAGCGTGCAATGGCGCTGCTCGCCTCGCTAATGTACTGGGTCATAGTCCGTATCTGAACAAGGCAGGCCGAAGACACTACACCCTCCCCGGGCTATATCAAGCCATTCACCCTCCCCCCCCACCCCCCCCACCCACCCACCCACCCAGCTCCCTAATAGAGACAAGCTACCTCATAGCAAAACCCCCAAACCACAACTCACAACCCACAACCCTCAGTCCTTTAGCCACAATACCATAACCCACACTGATGTGCTGCCAGACCACTGATACCGGGACAGGCAGCACTTCCAAGTGTAGGCAGAGATCTTTAAATGACAAGATGTAGCCTTGTGACAGCGTGTGTTTCCCAATGACTCCATCTTGTCTTTAACAATCTCTGGTGTCCGCCTCTAATTGCCAGCTCTCTCTCTCTCTCTTCATCGCCACATTCTGTTGTGACCTAACCACCTTCACCGGATCACATTCTCCACCACGTGATGTTCAACACGTTCAACATCAACCTGTGGTGTACTGTATATATATATATATGTGTGTGTGTGTGTATATATACTGTAGTACTTTACATTTGTTTTATGCACGGCATTCTCCCTCGCGTGACCTATTTATGTTTTTTATGTTTTTTATGTTTTTTTCTTTTTGTATGATTTTGTTTTCTCTCTCCCCCTCCCACCTCCTTCGCCTCCTTTTGTCTTCTCCCTAGAACTGCACTCCTCTGCCCGAGTGCCCTCTGCTCTCCATTCCCTTCATAGGAATGGTTGTAATAGTGGCCTTGATATGGTGCTGGTTGGAGGAGCTGGCATCCTAGGAGGGACCAGGTATGGCCACGCCCACTTCTTTCTTTCCCAAAACACTCCGCCTTTCCCTGTAAGCCTAAGCCTCCACGAGTGGCTGAGATCTGGGCTTGCATCCCAGACACGTGTGATTGGTTTTAGTTCTCTCAGAGTAATGACTAAAAGGCAGGGTCAACTGTTCTCGAGAACGCTAACTTGCTAACTTCGAGCTCAAATCAAAAACAAACTCCCTCGCAAGCTCCGCCCCACACATTGAAACGCATTGCGAAGCCAAGGACGTTGTTATGAGTGGTGTTTGCCGCTTTGCTTGTGTTCCTATTTACAGAACCAGGGCTGTGTTAGAACCCGATTATTTCTTCAACACGCACAGAACGCTATGCTAGCGGAATGCGAGGAGATATTTGGTGAATTTGGCAAAAAGTGTATTAGCTTACACTTACAATCGCAGACTAAATCCTTAAAAGGGTTAAGGTTTTCCGCTACGAAGGTCTCAAAAACCCACGGCATGTGGCTTATAATCAAGTCTATTTTTTACACGGGCACACTGTTTCATTGATACAAAGCCTCCCATTCAAGCGTATGGTGGTTAAAGCAGCAGTGTTATATTTCCTGCCAAAAATGGCACGGTTCTCATTTTTCTCACACCATCACGCACACATTCCCCTATATTACGGCATGCATTTCCATTGGCATGAAAACATACTGTCTTCGCAACATTGTCACCTATATGGTTAGAACTAGCATGTTAGTAGTAGTGGGTAGCACGACTATTGAATGAAATTAAATTTATAAACAGTTTTGTAGTTTTTGATAATTTCAGAGATACATTTGCTAGCATCTAAGCATAGCAAAACCAGACTCAGACATAGAGTATATACAGCATGTACTACAAGATAAATAATACCGTGTTAATAATTGCCATGTTAATCCTATATCTAGCATAATTAATCAATTCTGATTAATCTAATTTTATTCCAATACTAAGGATTTATAATTCCTCTAACAACTAACATTCCCTTCGCCCATCTTGGATAAGTAGTTTTGACCCAGCTATACGCTAACCCAGCTGATTCTAATGATTGTTTTCTGATAGATAGCGGAAACCGATTAGTAATACGAGCTGGTTTATTTAGTAGGTATTCTAATTTCTGGAACAGCTTTTTATTGGCACATCCATTCCATGTAGCCTTGGCAAACAAGAGCAACGTGTGACTCCACTATTATCTCCACAGGGACTACAGTATGCAAAGATTGTGCCATTGTGCCACGATGAATGACCTCTTAGTGGTTACCACACCAGTGCTGTTAGGGTCACATGTTGCAAGCAGAGGGGCCTGGAGAATTTGGCATTTCTTTGAGAGCGTCAAAGAAGACTCCCGTTGAGATTTTGTTTGTGCCAGATAGAACACGCGGGGCTCAAGTCTCATTTCCTAAAGGTGCAGGGTGAGCACAGCTGACAGCTGTCTAGATAAACACACCGCTATGTCAGGGACGATCGGGGTTAACGGTGCTTGCTGGCATGAGGATGACCGAAACTGTCAGTGGTATTAAAGGTCAATGTGGGATCCACTCACTGAAGGACTTCCCAGTCCACCCACAAACACTGTGTTCAATGTGCTGCGATGCATCCAGGAAATGTCAGGATTATTGCAATATACATCCTTGCGGTGCCAAATGTAACAAAAACACGTACTTCTCACATTTATTGGTTGAGTATTTAAAATTACACCTGGGTGGTTTTTTTTTCATAGTTTTTTTGTCTTTTCATAAAGTTTGAATAATGAAGGACACGTGTGGTATGATGTAACTTTGGGTATGTTCTCTACTTATTTTATATTTTGTCATGTTTAATTAACCTTGCTGACATGAATGATTAGTTATTTGGTTTTGGATGGCCAAGGATGTCAACGTGATAAAAAACAAGGTGGTTGTTTATGGTCTGTCACTAATACACTAAAAAGCTCCGTTACTTCACTCAGGGGAGCGGAGATGGCAAAGGCTGGAACTTGGTGGCGGCAATTGCCATGGTGACCGTTGCAATGCTGCTTGTCCCGAGCCTGACGAGAGCAGCCACCTGAGGACTATGACCTGAGAAAGAGAGTTTCCCAGGCAGGGTGGGGTGGTGGGGTGAAGGGAGATGGACATTCTGTCCGCCTATCTCCGAAGGTGTTCTGTAAGCTCTGCACAATCTTACAGTCCACGGCAGTAGTACAGTTCAGTCATTTTTACTGGCAACCTGATATCCCCCCCCTCACTATAAATCAAGTGTATTTTGCACCCATTAAGTCATGCTAATGAGTAGTTCAGCCTGGCTCCTAATCCAATATAACAGCATTAGCCATATTCTTGTGTTTTAACTTCTCTCGTCTAAACTACAATATGAACATTTAGTAAAAGGCTATATGTAGCATTGTTTGAGTGATACAACATGTAATCTACTCTATTTAAGAACAGCAGGTTGTCATTTTGGTTTATAAAGATGGTTCGGTCCTATTGGTAAAGATATCTTAACAACTATTTTTTCACACCTGGAAAGCTGTCTTATCCATAATAATAAGAACATTTTTAATTATTGAAAGCACTCTTTGACTTGAATCTATTTTAACTATTTGTAAGTAGTTACATTTTTTAAAATTAGTTTTAAAAGTAATTAGTATATCTATCTATCTATCTATCTATCTATCTATCTATCTATCTATCTATCTATCTATCTATCTATCTATCTATCTA
>JAOEGT010024250.1:0-10344 GCA_025447795.1 Speoplatyrhinus poulsoni
TGGATAATGCTTTTTCTCTCCCCCCCCCCCCCCCCCCCCACCCCACCCCTACTTCCCTCTCTCCTTCCCTATACCTCTTCCAGCTCATTGTTGTTCCCCGTGTCTCTCTTCTCTTGGTGTTTGATTTTATTCAGATTCTCTCATTATTTCCTTTTCTTTTTAGTTATTTTTTAATTACTCAAACTTTAACCCCTCCCGGCGCGAATACTTCATCTCTCTCTCTATCTCTCTCCCCCCATTCCCTCTCTCTGTGTGTGAGGTGTGCTGTGCGTCACTGGGAATGTGTGCTGACAAACTGCGGAGAGACGTGAAAGCCGTCCGGGATCACAGGCTTCTATTCTCTGGTTAGCAACGCGTGTGCGTGCACACACACACAAATTCGTCTGTTTGTTTGAATGTTCACCGTCTTTAAAACCTGGCTTTGGAGCTGAAATGCTAGAGAGGCCCTCTTTCTCTCGTTTTTAGCTCGAGCGCAGCGCAACAGAAGATTATTGCCGTTTGGCCTCAAATGACTGGGTTGTAATGGTACTATTTAGGCAGAATGAATGGACTTGGACGCATTTTTGGGCACGGCGAAAGTGTCTCTTTCGTGTGCGTGTGCGCGTGTTCCCACTTTACTGCATGGTGATGAGTTTGACCGTATGGGTCAGGGAATGTTGGGCTGCATGTAGGCAGTTATAGGCTTTGGCTCATGCCCTTGGAATTCATCTTTCTTGCTTGTGCAGAACAAGAGATCGCTGGCGCTAACTAGCTACTGTAGCGAGCAAGTTCTTGTCTGAAGGGTGCAATACATACACTGTGTATGCTAGAATCTCACATTCTACACTACCTGTGGGCAATCTATGCCTATAACTATATCACTTACTGTAGGATGGGGTTTTTAAAATCAAATGGACCAAGCATAGTTTATCACATTGTCTTGATGGATGCCCCAGATGCCAAACAGAAACATTAATCCCCCAACTTGGACATCTGCTCTCGTCCTAATGTTACGGTCCTGTGAATAATCAGCGGGTCTAACCTTGTCAAAGGGCCGGTGACGTAAGGCGTGCGGCCGTCGTAAGGAGTTTAGTGGGCAGGCCACAGCCCTGTGCACCCTGCCACTGATAGAGTTACTGATCCTCCCCACAGACAACATCCGGAAACAGCGGATGCCTTAATGGACAATGACAGATAAGAAGGCCCAATCAATAGTGAGCTAAGCCAGGTATTTGTGTGTGTGTGCGTGTGTCAATGTGTCTAATGCTGTCACTGTGGCAAAGCAGGGCATTTGCATACACTTTTCCTGTCGTAGCTCAGCATCTGGCAGGCTAAATGAGTGTAAGGCCGGTCGGTGAGTTTTTTTTGTTTTGACCTTAAAGGTGTAGCCAGTTATTGTAAGTAATTGAAAGCTAATACACATTTAGTCAAATTCACCAAATGTCTCCTCTCAAATATCATCTCCTCCTCCTTCTGTAGCTTACTGTTCTCTGTGCGTGTTGGAAAAAAATAATCGAATATTTCTGCACAGCCCTGACTCTGTGAATGGGAACATAAACAAAGTGGCAAACGCCGCTTGTATCAACAAAGCCGTGCCACTACGCTTTGCTTCACAATGCGTTTCTGTGTGTGGAGGACCGCAGAGCGATACTGTTTTGATTTGAGCATGAAGTTGGCGAGACCCTGCCTTTAAAGGTGGAGTCAATGATGCTGGTGAACTATATTTAAAGGGGAGATCATTTGAACTCTAAATAAGCAGGTCTTCAATGCCGTAGGGTGCTCCCTCAGTCTGCAACACTTTTAAGTTCCCGGTTATAGAGCCAGGGCAGTGATGTAGAAACACCAGATTATTGTTTCAGCATGCACACAGAACAGAAAGCTAGCAGCCTGAGTAGATACAGAATTAGCTGCGTTTGACGGTCTATTACCTTACAACAGCTGACTCCACCTTTAACACAAGATGCTCTCATGATGGGTCAGGTGGCCATTACGGCGCTCGGGAGCTCAGGGCTGAGGAGGGAGTCGGTTCGAGGGCTGTTTTCTAGTGTTTTCAAGTGAGCGGGTCACGTGGAGTTTATTTGTGCTGCACTTGAGGCTGTGGGGGGGGGGGGGGGAACTGGAGCAGTCCTACCTCGGGATGTCTGTTCGCCCATGTCGCACCACAGACCTCGCTGATAGCGAAAGTAGGTCAGTGGCAGCCCCCCCACCCCCCTCGCTTGGATCTTCCCAGTCCCCCTGACTCTGTGCGCCGACGATGCGCCAGGAGATGGCCGAGGCGATGTGGAGCCGATCCAAGCACCTCCTGCCCCCCCGCCCACCTCTTCCCCTTGCCGAACAGCTGTGGGGATGTGGGAAGTAAACGAGGTCCAGAAACAAGCGGAATGTGGAGTTGGACGTGTTCCTGCCTCCCCTTCACACCTCTCCCACTCTCCCCCTTCCTCCTCCCTTGGTGCTCCTCCACGGTCTCCATCTCCGCCTCCGTCCTCATGTCCACATGCAGGGGGGATTAACGATTCCCCCGGGATGGGGGGGTGGGGGGGGTGGGGGGGGGGCTTTTACAAGAGGCTCTCCCCCGGGTAGCTCCCTCTCCGACGGGCCGCGTCGCCAGGCGGCTCCCTGCCTCTGGATGCCATGGGTCAGCGGAGCTTATAAGCCCGATAGGGAAGGATGGGAGGGGGTCGGTTCACAGAGATGGAAGGGGGGAGAGGCAGCGTTGGGAGGTTGAGAGAGGCCGGGGGGAGGGGAGTTGGGGAGGCACCGGGGAGCGTCTTGGGGTGAGAGGGAAAGACTGAGGCCAACTGAGGACAACAGTGGCGGTGTTTGGCCGTTCTCAGCACAGCCTACATTCCATCCGAGTGAACACACCGGGGTAAATATAAGCAGGAGCACCCAGGAATGCGCTGGCTTTGTTGTAACGCTGAGAGCCTGAAACAGACTAATCCAGAGATGGGTGCAGTGAGTTTGCGTCTTCCTCCACCTTTGAGACTCTGAACAAAAAGCCTTTGCAGCCATTTGTTGTTGACTTTTTAGTTTACAGTACACAACGTAGGCAAATGATTAAGCTGTTTGTCTTTCCTGCAGGAAATATAGTGACTAATGCTTGAGACAATTGTTTTGAATCAGGAAATACGAGTTCCAGGTCCGCTGTCTTTGTTTACCAGTTCCTCCGAACTTTCAACCGTCCCTGTGTTCATGACAAGTGTTTTTGTGATGTCAACACCTGTTAAACTGGCTCGGTGAAGCCTCAATCCAGCAGGATTATCTTCATGAATGACTGTTAGCAAACCACTAAGTTGTTAGTGGTCGGCTTTATCTGTGATGTCATTGCGTGCCGGTGACTCATCGGCCTGTAAACACACGGGGTTGTTGTGATCGTTGCACAAGCATGTGCCGTTTTCACACTGCTTATAAAAGGGCATTGTCAGTGTTCTTGTCAAGATGCGTACATTTACTGTAATTGTAATAGAGAGCCTAAATCACGTCCGCGCTATGGGACCTTGCTTACCGTTGACCACCATACATATGTTTTTCTAACTTTGGTCCTATACTGCGGAAGTGACTTAGGCTTTCTATTGTAATTATTTAATTTGATGATTTTAATTTAAAAACATAATAGTGAGACATGCACAACCAAATGGAGGGAAAGATCATCTTAAGGATCACATTGCTGTGTGTGTGTGTGTGTGTGTGTGGCTAGTTAGGGTGAGATGGTAAAGTAGTTAGCTTGTAGCTAAGTGGCCGTGGCCTACATTGCTTTGCTGAGTCCACCCACACACACACACACACACAGAGGATTTGTTGAGGAAAGAAATGGCCGCCTACCTAATGCACAGTCCACAGATTAAGACTATTCCACTAATCTGACTGTGCCTGGCTCTGGGTGAGACTGACTGACTGAAAATAGTTTTAGGCAATTCCTTGTAAGAGCAAAACCTAATAGTTTCCTTGTTTTGTGTGGGGAATCTCTTAGTCTGCTGCTTTTGAAGCAGAGGGAAACAATTGCTTGGTAAGTTTCTGGTATCAAGAAGATGAGGATACACAATGCTAGCTTTGTAGTAGTGGAGATGAGAGAGGGAGACTGTATACGCATAGGGGCCAGGGCTTTAAACATGTGGTAGCACCTGTCGCATATAGCTTTAGGTGCTACCCCAAGCGCTCACACACACACACAGAACACACACCCACACACACACACACACACACACACACACACACACACACAGACACACACACACACACAGAGTAGACACAGCACACACACACACACACACACACACAGAGTAGACACAGCACACACACACACGCACACCACATGATGAGGCGCCACATTCCATATCTCTGTGTGTGTGTGTGTTGTGCTGAAGTCCGCGCTTCCTTCCCACTTGCGGAGTGGACTCTGTGCACTGTAATTGTCACGCCTCCGATCCGAGAAGTTGTGGGAGGCTGTGAGATCGCGGGGGAGGTGTTAGTATGTAGAGTGGTGTGGTTTTGTAGCGGCGGTGAATGACACAGTCTTAGCTTCTCGAGGTTGCCATGGTCCCCTGCTTCACTTACGCGCACGCGCACGCGCACACACACACACACCTACGCACTCACACTAAAGGCTGACCACTCGCCTCTGCAGCCAGGGACAACTGTGTCCCTCCTGCCTGGGAACATGCACGCACGCACACACACACACACACACACACACACTCTCACTGTATTCATGACAGTCTCCCGTCTGTCAGTGTGTTGTCCTTTTCCCCCGCTGAAGGAACCAAGTGTGTGTGTGCGTGCGTGTTGGCATGTGCATGGCATCACAGTGAAGGGGGCAGAGGAGGAATCGTGTGTGTGTGTGTGTGATGTACAGTCTGCTGTCTGTCTGCGAGTCTACCGTCGGTCTCTCCAAGAGTGGCAGCTGTCTCTCTCGCGCTCACACGCCGCACACGTTCGCGCGCACACGTGCAGAGAGAGACGGACGCAAATGTTCCCGCTGCAAAGGCTGTTGGGTCAGTCCTTGAATTGTGCGAGCGATGTTATTCGCCACCGATGTCCTGGCAGAAGCTAGCTAGCTAGGCTTATAGGCGTGACTGACTGTAGAAGTGAAGAAGTGTCTTTGACTAAGTCGACTGATCGTTGAGGGATGTGCCCGGTAACAAGGGATTAAGGAACGGGCACATGAGGGAGGAAAAAGCGCGTTGTGATGTTTTGCCGTAATTCTTTCATGATTGTGTTTGTGATTATGTGCCTAATGACCCGAGGGCTGATAATACCCAATCAGAAAGCCATTTTATAAATCGCTCAACATCCATTATCCCCTGAAACGTTGCTGAGCTTGTAACACCGCGGCTGTAAACTGAAACAACTTTGCTCTTTGGGTGACATGCTCTGGTGGGTAATAAATCTAGAATAGGCTCAGTCTCAGCCTGGCAAGCCTTCTCTCCTCGACGTCTCCTCGCCAAGGACGGCCGCTCTAGTCCTGTCTACAGTACGTCAGGTTTATCACTGCAGCCCTGCACAAGGCTTTGATGTGACACCAGGGCCTGCTTGGTGCCACCGCTTGACTACCTGAGTCTGGCCATGGTGCCGTGTGCACTCGCCTGTGTGTGTGTGTGTGTGTGTGTGTGCGCACACGCATGCACACGCACACAGAGAGTCACATAAAACACATACAGCTAAACAAACACACACTCACATTTAGACGCACGCATGCATGCACTCACACACACAAAGCATGTATACTGTAGATAAACACACACACAGCGACATGAAACTCATACAGACGTGCACACACACACACATAGACTCACTATCGCATACGCGCACGCACACACACACACACACTGCCAGAGATAGAAAGAGATTGAGTGAGAAAGGTCACTTGTGCTGTCCTCTGATTTACATGGGCATTAAAACCGTGTTTGAAGCATTTTATTTCTTTATTTTTGATATTGCCAAGGATGTGTTTGTTAGCTCTAGCTTAGGCAGGAGGTAAATGATACAGTAATACCACAATATAACACTGTGACATTTTGCCCACCCTCCCTAAATCGCTGTTTCCCTCCACTGCAACGTTTATTGGCACTTCAGATGACTTGAATGGGATGGAAGGAGATGTGCGGCCACTCCAACGCTGTTACTCCTACGTTTCACGTGCTGCATAAGTGCCCCGCTGCCTTTATTCACCACCGTTCTCCTGTTGTAAGTAGCTGATTAATGCTAACATTTTGGTAAATGAATGGGAGTTGCTCTTTGCACATGGACGGTCGCTATTCTGTAAGATACACAGTGACTGTTGGAATACACACGTCCTAGTGTGTTAGTGCTAGGGCTTTGTATTGGCAAGAATCTGTCGTCGCGGTACGTATCACGATACAGGGGCCACGATTAGATGTACTGTAAGCAAGGCAATATATTGCGATTTATATTTTGTGGAAAACTTGTGTGGCGCAGCTACAAAAACACTTATGTAAACTTTCTCAGGGACTGCAGATGGATATTAGCTTTAAGCTAAATCTGGCAACAAGCATCTTTCCTGTCTTTTGAGGTTGGGTTAATGTATTTTGTACATGGTCCCTTTTACAAATAAATTGAGTAAAACAAGTTTTTAATCGATAGTGTTTAAAATAATTAATACAATACAACGTAATATTGCGATACTCAGGTGTATCATTATTTTCTCAGAACCCCTAATTAGTGCAGTTATGTTAAGATATAATATATATATAGATATATATAGTTTTGTGTGTGTGTGTGTCGGGGGTACTGAGTGCTAACACCATCTAGTAGTAGGGGGTGAAGTATGTCTATTTATAGCATTGGGGAGGAACTCACACCCACCCCTAGGTTGCCTGGCTTTAACTGGAGCTATAAGCTAGACGAGGCTAACTCGCCTGCACCTACATCTACCTATGCGCACTTGTGCGTGCGTGTGTATGTGTAAAATAAAGTTTAACCGAATAGTATTTATGGTGCCGGCTACTAGCGGTGGTCCCAGCGTTTAACCGTTTACCTGACTAATCGCGCATCTCCCTAGTACAGACCCCATTTAAAAAGCAGCGCCCTGTAATAAGCGTATGTGTGCTGTGTGTTTCATTTGTGTTTATGTCTACAAGCTGGGGAATGCATTTGTATAGTCTGTCTAGGGGTTGCCACCCATTGCTGACTTGCCAGTGACATCCATCCACCCACCCCACCCCTCAGTAACCATGTATGTAGGTGGGGGGATGGTGATCTGTAATGCCCAGTGGGGGTGATGGTAGAGATTAGGCAGGCCCAGGGAGAGGATTAAGCCTTTGGAACTTGGCCTTGCCCCCCCCCCAAAATTAAGAAAATATGCAGACACCATTTTAATTTGTGTGTGTACACAGGTTTCTTTATTTTGACTATTTTCGAGATTTGAGAAAAGACGATTAAATATAACAGTATACTGTATGGCTGAGTGTGTTTTTGGTGCTGTGGTGTACTTGGCTATAGCCACTCACTTGGCATATGATTATCTTAGCTCAATGCTCTCGCTGTGTGCGTCTCTCTCTCTCTCCTCCCCTGAATGAAGAAAGGAGGTAGAGAGAGACACTGGAAACACACAATTAATTTCCCGCCCCCTCCCACACACACACACACACACACACACACACATCATCCCCGATGCAGTCAGTGCAATGCGGTGAGAATTTCTCTCGCCGTCACCCTACTGATGTTCATTTTCTCTCTCTCTCTCTCTCTCTCTCTCTCTCTCTCTCTCTCTTTGTGTAATTGATATGCCACCGGCAATAAATCAGCACGGCGCGACGGCCCGGCTGCCGCCATTATCTGTGCGAACAGGTTTAGCTGCTTTAGAGCGTAGAGGGGGTGGGTGGGTGTCTCTTGCTTGTGGTCTGTCTGTCTCTCTCTCTCTCTCTCTCTCTCTCTACCCTCTACACACACACACACACACACGTCCCTCCGTACTACATAGTTCACGCCACAAACCTATGGACTTAACTGCCGTGGTACCTGGCCTCTACAGGTTCTAGCCTGCCTCTGTCAAAACATACCACCCACCCCCCATCCCTTACACACACACACACACACACAGAGCTCTCAGACCCTCTGTTATGTTTACCTCTTTCCCAATCTCTAGTCCCGCCTGCCCCTCTGGACATCCCCCTATGTATAGATGGGCCCGTCCTGACATCATTCCCCCATAGGGAGTCCCTTAAGGTTCACCTGTGTATAGACGGGCCCGTCTTGACATCATTCCCCCATAGGGAGTCCGGTAAGGTTCACCTGCGTATAGATGGGCCCATCTTGACATCAAATCCAATCAACTTTCGATCCTTCCCCTCCCCTGTGCTACGGCACCAGAAATGATTGACGCGTTATTCCTCAATGGTGCCGGATTCGTCTGAGCGCTGTTCCCACCATCTCATTCTCCAAGCTCGGGAGGAAATTGAAACTGAAGAGGTCTTTGGAGGCACGGGGAATACGGGAAGATTAAAAAATGTGGGAGGGGTGCATATGTGGGGGCAGAAACGTAGAGGTCGACAAGAGAAAGAGGGTGGGGGCGCAAGTGATCCCTCTCTTGTAAATGACTTGGCCGCGTTAGGTTAATAAGCAAGGACGTCCACCTGTCTCATTCATTTATAAAGATTGTTAGGCCTATTTGAACTAGATAAAAACAAAAACCTTCCTTCGATACCATATGGGGATGGCACGATACAGTTTTTTCAGTCCCAATACAGATAGTGGCATTTTGGGTATTGGCCAATACAGAGTACCAATCCGATTCCAGTGTTAAATTAAGTTTTAAGTGACAAAGTAAATGACAGCCAATCTCTATTTTAGAACTTGCATTTTATAAACCTGCTGCTGATAGTGTGGCCTGGATAGGTTAGACATGGCTGATGCTTGACAGTAGACCCACACATGGAAATTAATTAAATTGGAACAGCCCCATGGATCGGTTACAACTTTACAATTGTCACTGATACCGATCCAGCTATTTAAGTCAGTATCGGACCGATTTCACACATTGCCAAGGCTAGGTATATTTAAATCTTCATTATTTTAGCTTTTTTTTTCTCTCACCCATTGTCACCCAAAACTTTATTCATGTATTCATTCATTTATTCATTCATTCATTCATTTATTTATTTAGTGAGAAACCAAATAAAGACTCAGCCATCGTGACGCCATGCTATAAAGTGACATATGGCCGTGCTGCACAGCTGATATTAAGCTCTTATTCGTTGTTTATTATAGGTTAGCAGGACATGCTTATGTTGAATGTGTGTGTTGGTGCCTTCTACTCTCATACAGATTTGTGTACGGCTGTTTCAGTCCTGCTGTTGAAAGGTTTAGCAGCGTTAGTGCCAACAGCACTCTTTGATGTAAATGCTTGAAAGTGGTGCGTCTTGTTTAGGGACGCGCCACTTGCCTGACAGTTTCCGATTATCGTTTTTTTTTTTTCTCTTTTTATTTTCTTTACACTTTTTAGAAAGAAATCTGTCTGATTTTCATAGTAAAGCTTTCAGTTTACATACTCATTTAGATGTAGCGATGTTTAGGTTTACATTTACTCATTTAGTAATTGTTTTATGGTCCCTTAGCCACCAGTGCTCGCACATTCGTACACTTTTACAAGGCAGTGTCTGTTTAACAAGTTATATTGATAATTGTGTTGTACTTATGTTGATGCCCAAAGTTCAAGCTCTGTCATCTTCCTTTTGTGTGTACCCAGCCCTTCCTTGGCGCCGAGGGCGTGAATACGGTTGCTGTTTTTTTAGTTGTCTCATCTGGCCTTCCGAATTCCTATTTCACAAGCCGAAACCAGTTGATTGCGTTTCACTTTACCTGCCGGCAGCAGTGACTAAATCTGATTCAGTGCATTTTAGTGACTCTGTGTAAACAGGTGTCACATAGTTCTCATTGTGCACTGAGAGGCACTTGGCTTCCTCCTGAGTGCATGTGGAACAATAGCGGTATGAAAATAAGATGTGCGAATGTTGACACCGGCAGGCGTAGGTGCACACACACACACACCTACAGTGTACACGCACACGCACACGCACGCACACACACACACATGCTCTGATGTCTTAATGGCTTGATTTGCTTGGCAAGCTGCCCACACTCTGTGACCTGTATCCTTGATGGGTGATTGACAGCCAGGCCTGCCCGATAGTCACTGGCAGAGGAGAGGAGTGTGGCAGTGGGATAAGAGGGCAAAACAAACCTGCTGTTCCTTTTCCCTTTTCAAATGATTCCTGCTTCTCCATCCGCCCACAGCCCACCCGACACCCCAGTGCTCGTAAAGCACCCAGCACTGCAGACACGTTAATATAGTCAAGGTGAAATTGAGTGGCTGGGGGGCCGGAAGGAGGGGGGGGGGGGTTCATCTGC
>JAOEGT010024261.1:0-10342 GCA_025447795.1 Speoplatyrhinus poulsoni
GTAGTGCTGATGAAGAGGCTGAGACTAGAGACAGTCTCTTATGTGACGTAGTGCTGATGAAGAGGCTGAGACTAGAGTCTCCTAGGTGACGTAGTGCTGATGAACGGAAGAGGCTGAGACTATCAAACCAGGAATGGAGGTAGAGGGGTATTTGACATGTATGCAATGTGCATCCATAGATCTAGAAAACTGATTCAGATATTATCTGAGGCTTGGTATCGATTTCTGCTGGGTGAGATGAACAATCTTTTTTGTAAATGGGAACGTGCCCTTAGACCACACACACACACACACTCATGCACAAAAACACACACATTTCAAATTACTTGTCGTCTGTCCTCGATCCAAAACAAGGCAAAAAATGACCACACATCTTAACGTCACTGACATTTTTAAAAAGAGGCCAACTTCTCTAAACTTTCACTCAGCAAAAGTGTGAAATCCTCAGACAATCTCAGATAACGATGGCAGATATTCAATTATTTTTATCTGGGCATCATAGCAATTAGGGAAACTTAATTTCAAATGGAGGTCAAAGGTTCAAGCCCTCATACTGACAGGCAGGCTATCTGGCTTGCTGAGACTCAAAGGCACTAGTACAATGTGGTATTGAGGTGTCAATACTACAGTATGAAACCTCATGTACATTTAGATGTAACAAGCAGTGATCATCTTGAGCCAATAACCATGGGGTACGGTGGTAAATCCATTGTATTTATGCATGTCTCCATCCTTGATGGCTTGTACTAATGTACATTTGCATATTTTCAATGTAATTTAGGAGAATGCTTGATATTTCAGCCCTATCAAAACAAAACCACATCTCCCCTCAATGCCATAGGGTGTTCCCTCAGAAGCTACGCGACACATTGGAAACGCATTGCCAAGACTGGGATATGTTGTGTGGTGCAGCCTGCACCACTTTGCATGTATTCCCATTTACAGAGCCATGGTGGGTAGAAACTATTTTTCAGCACATAGGCAGAACGGTCAGCTGGCTAACAGTAGAAGAGAATTGCGGCAACTCCTTTCACTCCAATGGATCTTTTTTTTTCTTCATAGAAATGGCGGTGGAGTCTCAAAACAGTTTCCCAGAAGTTAGCCACAAAAGTACCATATACATCATATTGTAAATGTAAATCCATGCATTTATTGCTACTAATTAAATATTTTTAAATATATCTGTGTATGCATGCATGCATGAATGTATATATATATATATATATATATATATGTTTTTTAGGGTAGGTATTTATGTCACTGGATTATTGTGAGGTACTCTATGGTACTTTAGACTTACAGTGTGTATAGAAAACTAATTTGGCAGCAAGGCAGGGATCCCCGAACGCCTCACTTCTGAAGCCGGCAGGCCGCAGAACTTTGCGGTAATTAATGAAGAAGAATAACGTGATGGAGCGGCCACCCAGGCTGGGAGGTGATGGTATTGAGACTATGGACTGCAGGAGCATTGATTTCTCAGGAGGACTCCAACCCCCATTACCGAACCTGCAATATGGGGTTTAAAGCGGTGGGGGGGGGGGGGTTGCCATAGCTACCATGCTACTGAAGTTTTTCTAATTGCTCAATTGGTCGTGGAGCGCGCGGTGATCCCGGAGCGACGTGGCGTTATGAACCGACCTGCCAAGATCGTCAGCGGCAACGCGGCGCGAGGAGGAGGCGGTGGCAGTGTCCGCGGTAATGTTGGTCTTGATGCTCTTGGCAGGCCGCCAATTTGCTTGGCACGCACGTTCGTCAGCGAGCATCACATCATGCATGTGGGAATGCTCAGTGAACCTGCGCACCCCCGTTCTCTCTGCAAGCACGCGAGATGCCTCGTGTGTATGTGTGCGCACGCACGTGTGCAGTATCTTTGACTGGTAGATGAATATTTGGCAATTTGCAGTTGGTCAAGCGTGTATGTGTACTGTGTGTGCTGTGTTTGGGTGACAGGCTCTCTTCACCCACTGTCACTGTCCCACTGCTCTTAATTGCCATAGCAACATTAGCGTTGGTTTGTTGGCGTCCAATCATACACTATTTTCGACAATATCATTTAAATGTTCTAAATTCCCGATGCCAGAAGATTCCTTCAACCCGAGGTCAGCATGAGACTTCTTCTGACAGCTTGGTGTGTGTGTGTGTGTGTAGATGATTGACATGGCATATCTTGGATTACCCTGTCAGTTAATGTTGAGCCTGACGGGATGGACCACGGACACCTTTTTACGACTTACATGTACAGCATTTGGCAGAGGCTTTTTTCTAAAGCGACTTACAAGTACTGCATTTGTCGATAGTTCAGGTCATACGGCAATAATTTTAAGCAAAACAACATTCTATGATGTCACACATAGCTTTTCTCAAGAACGTATTTGAACACTGCGCTGGCTCTGGCCGGCGCCATCATTGCAGTACCTCAATCAGCCTGCATGGCCAATATATTTTTTACTAATTAGTTACTTAAAAAATTCACCCCCCGTGCAGTTGGCATGAAGGGGAGACTACCTATAAAGACACAAACCGCTTTTTTGAACCAGGCTGTAAACATGTTTATTTTTGCTGTAAAGTCGTTGTTGTTAGCCTAGCCTGTAGCCTGCCCATTAGCCTGATTGTTAGCCTAGCCTGTAGCCTGCCCATTAGCCTGATTGTTAGCCTAGCATGTAGCCTGCCCCGTTAGCCTAGCATGTAGCCTGCCCCGTTAGCCTAGCCTGTAGCCTGCCCCGTTAGACTAGCCTGTACATAATGATGCCTGCTGGAGACGACGGCCACGCCCGCCCCGCTAGACGCCTGTCAGAACAGCTCACATCACCACTGGCATGCTCTACTGCCCCCACCCCGGGTCTGTCTGGCCGGTTGTATGTCTGTACATCTGTGTGGCTGGCCGGCTGTTGGCCTGTCTATGTAGCTAGCCGGCTGTCTGTATGTCTGTCTGTCTCTGTAAGGCTGTCTGTGTGGCTGGCTGCATGTCTGTCTCTGTATGGCTATGTCTGTCTGTGTGGCTGGCGATCCATCTCTCCATCTTTATGTATGCGGGGCTTTCCCCTCATATCTCCAGTCTGTTTAAGTGTTGGGCTGATTTATGCTAACAGGTTATAGCGGCTGTAAAGACAGAGACTGAGGCAATCAGATAAGCAGGCTGACTAGCGGTGTTGTACCGCCGTGGCGCCGCCGTGGTAACGTACGCACACATCGTACAGACCCTGCGTGGTAAGACATGTGAAACAGGGTAAAGTCCTTTAAACCCATAGAGGTGTTACGACATTGAAGCAAAACAACAAATTGTGAAACAAAGATGTCCGCTCCAACACGGGTAACATAACTGTCAAAGAGGTCTGTAAGTAAACGCTACGGGCACTACGTTAAAGCCCCTGTTATTAAATTACCTTTTATGAATTGAGGTTGTACTGTGTTCAATTATTTTCCCGTGTCAGATCACCCCTCAACACAGTCATCGATTAGCAGTAAGCCTCCACAATATTTCCAATGCAATTACAGTATATGATGTGCATCACAATTAGCATCGGAACAAGTACATTTATCGATTCGATTTTGTTTCGCAAACCGGCAAAAACGGTTGATTTCTGCAGCACAAATTATATTCCAAGCAACTGAAGAAAAAAAAAAAAGAACTTTAAAAGTTGTTAATTTCCAAACTTGCATGCCCTTCATTCCCCCCTCCATGTATCTCCCTCCCCCTCTTTCTCCCCCGGTGCCTGGTGAATCTCCGCCTGCTGAATATGCAGGTCAGAGTGACACGAGGCGGCAATAATGCCTCATCGCGCTGCATTGTCCGTCCTGACTGGCGTGGTGTGTGTGTGTGTGTGTGTGTGTGTGTGTGTGTGTGTGGGGGGGGGTGAGGGGGTGAGGGGGGTGGACATCTTTAAAGGAACAGAATACTGAAGACGGGATGGACTGTCAGCAAAAAGGTGACAAAGGACTGGGAGCGATGCGACGCCCGCTCTGGCATCAGAGATGCTTCTAAGAAATGAATAAAAAATAAAAAACGCAAATACTCATTTTTAGGAAAAAGAGAGAAAACATAAAAAGAGACAAAATGATACAGAAACATTTTAGTGAAATTTATGAACATGAATCAGAGGATGCAAACTATTTCAAACTACAATAATCTGTGGGAGTGAGGAGAAAAATGAAACAAACAACTCTGAAGATAACTTTTACAACACCGTTTCACCTCTGTGGTCAGAGGAGGTGGCCGTCGCCATGGCTCCATGGATGAACGGCCTGGCTTACAGGAGAGAGGAGAAGAATGATGAGGCCTCAGGATGGTCCACCTCGGCCAGTTCCCACATCTCCCGTTCTGTCCATGTATACACTCATGACAGGACAGAGTAGTAGGCCTACTACTACCATCCTCTAAGGTATGTTCCCTCCGGAGATGTCAGTGTTCTACACTGACATCACTTGGTTGACTAGTGAACTGCATGCAGAGTCAGGAGCATTTTAATGATAGACAGAGAGAGAGTGAGAGAGAGAGCTCTTAAATATTAGTTATTTATTTGCTTGTGCCATCCCTCTCCTCCATTTCTGGGAATATGCCCACAAAAATAAACTGCAATGCAGTGTCAGCATGTTGGTTTCTTATACTTGATTTGACGATCAACATCAATTCAATTTTATTCAGAGTGCCTCTCTATCTCAAACACACACGCATGCACACACACAATAAGAAAAGAGTGCTCCGTTTGTGTTCATGTGCATTCAGCAATTTCTTTCCAGGGCAGATTTCAACGTTGAGACAGAGGAGACTTGTCACAGACCGCCGGCGCTGGTTTATTCTGCGTCTGGAGGGCAGACCGCAAAGTTATGACCTCAGGACTCTTACATTGTTGCGGGGTCGCGGAGCAAAGTTTGTTTTGAGAGTGAACGCGAGGGATAATCAGTGGCTGTTGTCACGGTAGCAGAGGCTTCCCGCGAGTATGAGGCTCCGCCTACAGAAGGACAGACACCCTTGCCACGGAGACAGAGAGGCCCCGACAATGCCTTAAATTCTCCGGGGACAGGCAAGTGGCTGCTCATGTGGTTTCACCATCCCCGCTTGCTTTGCTAGCTAGCTAGAGCAATGACAGTATGCGTGCACGCACCAGTGGCCTTGTGATCTCCACTGTCCTGCATGTTTTAGATGTCTCCCTGCTCCAACTGAATGGTTTATTATTAGCCTGGTAACGACAAGGATTCCCCACCCATGAGTTAGGAGTATTGCATCATAAGAGGATGGGGTTCCTTACACAGGTTTTCCCTTCCAAACTGTTAAGAGGTTTTGGAGTGTTTGTTTACACTTCCAGCTACATTAAGGTAGTTTATCCAAAGTGATATTAAAGTTATAATCAGCTATATGAAGCGATGCATACCCGCACACAACAACAATACGATAGGCTTCGCAACATGTGGGGAAGAGCTCTCAAGTCATTCTCAAGTGTTCTGGAGGATGACCAACCCTGCTTTTAAAGCACAAGACATCTTGCTCACAAATTCTTGAAAGTACACCATGTTGGGCCTGTTGGGGATCAAACCCATATCCTTTTGGTGGGGAAGGGGAAAAGACCTAGCCAGGCTCTGCCCATCTTTTGCTCCGAGCTAAACCTTTTTGCTGAGATTATAGTCCGGAAATCCCAACTTGCATTAGCTTTTTCACAGCTGCCTTGCTGGCGGTTTGATCAGCGTGGGTTAGCGAGGTGACGAAGTCAATAATGTTTAAACATTTTGGATTTGCTACTGTAGATGAGGCGATCAAAAGAGGTAAAGCAACGCCGATTTGGTTAAATGCTGGTCCAATGCTTTCAGAATTAACCAGATGTCTACACCCAGTAGGAGGCCTGGCCATGGCCTATTAATAAGACATGTTAAAAGTTAATATGGTCTGGTCACACCAGGCTAAGAGTGACCACCCTAGCTACCCTGCAATAATCCTGCCATTTCCGTAATAAATGTGGGTCTGTGCAGCCGTTTGAGACTGTCATCTGATTAAAGGCAATAGAAATACACTTTAATTGACTGAAAACGTCTTGCAAAATATTTGTGATTTTTAGGTATTACAAGTCGCACACGCAGTATCTGTAAGATTGCATGACCTTAGTTGAGGCTTTGTTATCTTGAGGCTTTATTACTCTTAACATAATAAACACGAGAGACAATCTCAACTAAGTGGATGTAAAACAAGAAATCAGCACCTTTTAAAAAAAAAAAAAAAGATTAACATTGTTAAGGTTGCACCTCTGTGTGAGGTACCAACAAGCCAAGATAAACAAAACCACACGCATTGCCTCCGCTTTCCCAGCATGCTTTGTGCACATGTGCCCCTGTCCAGTAATAACCGCTAGCTAATTACCGTTTCTCCAGCATGTTAATATCAGTTCATAAAGCGATGCAGTGCTAATTAGGCCAAGAGAGGGACTTCATATCCAATTAGGACTCTCTTGCCTCTCAGAAGGAGTGCGTCGACCCAAATTATCTTCACCTTGCATGCTCCCTGGCTCTACGGACAGAGGGCGAGTGCTCTTTTGAAGGCACTGTCCATGTCTCTGATGGTTTGGGCTATTAGGCAGTCAAAACAAAGCAGTGGTAATGATGGGGACAATACCAGCAGTATCCTGAGATTCCCTGCTCTGGTGCAGAGGAATTGTTCTCTTGTATAGTGAAATGTGGCAAAGCACAGGAACACAACTACTTCGTAGTGCAACTCACAATAAGGCCTTAAAAGAAAAATAAGAGAAATATATAATGGTAGCTTACCATTACTTACCATAATTGCAAACCTCCCAGACATAAGGAATGCAAGTGATTTTTATTACAAACGTTATACAGTACAGCTACATTGTATATTTACATTTCCCACAATGCTCTTACATCGCTGACACCCTCTAGAAAATGACTTTAGGATATTTTTGAAAAGTTAACAGATGAAGAATCCTCATACCTTTGGGGGAAAAAAGCTAATTAATTCACATGTGCAAAGCTTCGCCCCCCCCCCCACTATCACATTGGCATTACCAAGGCTGGAAAAACATTGTGCAATACAGTCCGCAAAACATCGTTTTTGTTATTTATAGAGCCGGTGCTGTGTAGGACCACTGAACTGCAAAAAATTTAAAATCTAGTTGGACTTGTTTCTAATAATAATGGCTTTTCTAATGACTTAAATTAATTGCATATTTACTTAATTTAAAACATCTTATCAAGTGAATTGCACTTACTGCACTGGCAGCCAAAGAATAAAAAAAACTCAATATATTTGCACTTATATTTGATAGGGCATTTTATGCAGTGTATAGCTTAGCGCACCTTTAAAGCATGTAACTGTTAGGCAACTCAACCTCATGACCTAAGTAACTACATTATGCTGCAATCATGGCATGTAAAGCCCCTTGCAATTTACAATTAAATGTATTGTCAGCTATTGCAAGCTAATAGTAAGCCAATACACTTTAAAATTCACCAAATATATCATCGCATTTCGCTAGCCTACCGTTCCGTGAGAGTTAAGACATTTATCCGATACTTCTACACAGCCCTGAATTCGTAAATAGGAACATAAATAAGGTGGAGAAAAACCAAGCAGCTTGGCTTCACAATATGTTTCAATGTGTGAGGCGACGCGCATTATATTGAAGAGTTAGCAAGCTTTTGAGAATGACTAACCCTGCCTTTAATGTGCAGCCGTATAGTAAATCAGACTAATTATTATTATTATTATTATTATTATTAAAGTGAATATATAAATTTTTACATTTAAATACCGCAAGCTTTTATTTGATGTTCACAGGTCACTATATTTATACTGTATGAGTCAAATTGTCAATTAAATATTTTCATTAAAATAGAAAACGCTGATAAGGATTTTCTCTCCCTCTTCATTTTAAGTTCAGTGAGCTTTATTGGCACATACGTTCCAGGTACAATGCTCGCTCACACACACACACACACACACACACCGTAAATTCCTAGAAATTAGCAGGGGTATAGCCTGGGTTAAATTCATGGCTTGCAACACATGCATATAGAGAAACTGGTGAACGAGACGAAGAGAGAAACTTTGTTATAATAGAAGAAGAGGGGGAGAGGGAGAGAGAGAGATATATATAGAGGAAAGAGAGATATAGAGAGAGGGGGGCGATAGAGAGATAAACTGGTGAAAGAGAGGGGAGGGGGAGACAGAGGGGCTTATATGCATTTTATCTTCCTGCCACTAATCTCTGCATGATCCCACTGTACGACATCCGAGGCCGGTCGCAGGGCGACGTTTGGGTTAGCCTGCGATCCATAGGGCTACCTGGCTAATTGCCTCACGTGTTACATTAGGACATACACTGATTTCATTTGCCTGGATCCACAGTATCTTACTCTCTTGGAAACACTTGTGTTTTGGGTAGTCAACTCAGTGCAGCATGCTCCTGATATGACTGACAATGAACTCATTTGAATATATTTCTGCCCCAGTAATTGCAACATAATCGGAATTGATGGATCGTTTGGCCCCGACCTGCATGAAACATTCAAGCTATGGTTCCAACACATGGTTCCAACAGCATTTTCCATATTAAGCGCTGTCGTTTACAGACCTGGGAACAGTCTAATCAAGGAGGACACGTTAAAACTAAAGGAGGACATGGAAGTTACATGTGTGCATACAGACCTGTTAAACTATTGTTTACAACCCTTCTGCATTTGTATTTTGTATATTCTAATTGCCTGTATTATTGTCTTGCTTGCATTAACGGCATCTTCGGCTGCTGTAATACCTGAAAATCCCCTCGGGGATTAATAGTGCGTGTTATGTTTACTTTTACGTTTACAGTTATCTTTGTTTATTCCCTTCTGCTCCAATAAACTATTATTATTCAAGGACACAAAACAGAAACTTTAAGAGGAGGCAAACTCGGACGCCAGTGATGTTTTGTTACAAACAGATGCGCTAGGGGAAGAATTCACTGGAGGTAGCCCGGAACACAACGCTGGCCTCGGTGCTTAACCTCTCCAAACAACATATGGCCGAAACCACACGTCTTGTCAGTGGCAATATTAATGTATTCGTACACATTTATTATTAGCACCAAGATTTACATATTTCCCCTTCACTTGGACACCGTCCAATCCCATTCCTGCACAGGCCTCACAGCAAAGTCTGGCCGCTCAGCAGCCATCTTGGTTACACCTCCAGGCAGTAATTACGGGCCAACCAGAATATGCATTTCTATAAAATGCATCAACGCAAACACACGATTGGCTTGGAATTTTTTTTTTCCTCCAAAAGAGAAACACCTCACCCTGCATTGCCATAGTCCAGAGGTCCTCCATCTTTTCAGCTTGCGACCCCCAAAATAACAGTGCTAAAGACTTCCCAGACAGCCATAAACAGCCATAATATTATTTGATAGTATTTTAAATATTAGCTAGTAGCAGAACACGTCAAAGTAATGTATAAACTACTGCTACTAACAATTATGGCTAAACTATGCTATTTCTAATCATCTAAATATGTTATTTAATTTCTGAAAATCCATCATACGACCCCCTCCTTTGAGTCTCACAACCCGCCGTGGGGGTCCCGACCCTCACTTTGAGAACCACTGCCATAGGGTAGCCCTCAAGAGTAGCTGTCGCCCACAATGGACATGCATTGCCAAGTTCAACCGTTAGCAGATGGCTCTGTGGGATGTCATATGTGCATCCAATCGATCGCCATCTTTGTTAGACCCAAAATGGCGATTTCAAAGACATGGATTAAGCCTAGTCCAGGACTAACAACTTATTTTTAGTGGATCTCTTTATTTTTTGTTTTAGTCTTGGACTATAAACTTAATCCATTTCTGTGAATCCAGCCAGTAGTTATATTCAGGAATATTTAAGTGGTCCGTCTCTTCCATATCCGGCCTGCGTCCGCTCCATGGCAATCTATAGAGTAGATGGTGGGTAAGGAGAAAGGTAAGGTGGGGGGGGGGTCAAGCACTTCCCCCTTTCTTCCGACGTTTGTCTTGTTAATCGAGCTGCACTTTGCCGATGCCAACCGGCCCAAACCAGCACTGGACCGGTCTGCACTGGCTTAGCTCTCTCTATGCAGGGCATCCTCTTACCTCCTTGCGGTTCCCCGAGTCAGCAGGCCGGACCTTAATTCCCCCTAATCGCATTCAGGAGCGCTCGCCCAATCAATAACAAGACAACATTTAGGGCCATCCTTTGTCCAGTTCCTGCATTAAGGAGGCCTTAGTGAGCCTTGCTGGGAAACTATTGTGTTTACACGGCATCTTCATACATCGGACAAATAGAGTGTGTGTGTGTGTGTGCCAGGTGGTGGGGTGCAGAATGGCGGAGGGTGCAGCTAGCTATC
>JAOEGT010024272.1:0-10341 GCA_025447795.1 Speoplatyrhinus poulsoni
GGTCCCTTGCTGAAGCTGCTGCCCCCGCGACCCGACTCCGGATAAGCGGGAGAGGATGGATGGATGGATGGATGACATATTTCACACAAATGTATATTCTTTACATAAGTGTTTAAATGTGGAGAGGTTTTCACAAAATGTTAGTTTTATGCAGATTATACTTTATAGACTCCAACCTCATCCTTGTTGCATATTACTGTATTTATTTATTAGTGTAGAATGGATGGAAATATCCCTTTAGATAGTCGGAAATGTCACTAGGTTGTAAATGAGGAGTCCTCCATTTAATAGCACCAGGGCATGGGGTTTGTTAGCTGTACTGACAGAAGACATAAAATGCTGAAATACAACATATATTTCCTTTCTTATTAGATGCCTTGTTGAACAAGAAGTCCAAGTAGCCTCTAGCACAGCTCTTTTGATTCAGTTTGGACAGGAACAAATACTGTAAGCATTGTTCCATTGAAAATATTTAAGTTTTGAGTGAGGCAAAGCAAAGTTAAGTTTATTAACAATTATTTTGAAATATGCAGATGCTATTAGAAGCCCTCAGGTGTCCATGCCATTACTGCTACATGTTTACACCCAGGATGGATAGTCAAATTGGCTATATGCACCCAAGGTGTAGCCGATGTTGCTATTCAACTCTTTACACCCAAAAAAAAAAAGACAAACTATCAACACTGCGTTGCATGCACGGTTGCATATCACTTCATGATGTAAGTCCATTTTTAACCCTAAACTAAACCATACATGTATCCACTAACCTTAAGTTATAGGGTTAGTTAACCATATGATTAATGTAGGTTATCTGTGGTACCTGCTGCTACCGATGCTCAGTAGCTATCGCAATCATGCATGCAACACAGCATTTTTGTATTTTTTGGGTGTAAATAATAGCTACAGTCTGGCTATTCTCACCCGGATGCAAATAGACAGTTTCGAAATATTGGTATGTCCCTCATGTTTGTATAACAGAAACCTGCCATCTGGCCACATTTTATTTTCAGATTGTGTGGCTTCACACAGATCTCTTCAGATCCTAAAAAAAAACATTAGAAAAAAGTTTTCTCAGACTGGACTATGATTTTGAAATACAGTATATATATTTAGGTTTATTGTACATAGGCTCCCAAGTTATATAGGGAATTTCATTCTGTTACGGCTGCTGTTCTCTTTTGTATAACTAGACTAGTTTTAAGAATTATGTTCAACAGCAAAACTCTTGGCTATCACTGGTGGCTTGAGTGTGGGAGTGAGTAATGCTTCTTTTTTTACACATAGTGTGCTGCTCTAATGCAATCTCTTCTATGAGCCAGAGGTGTTGGGAAATAACATCTATATAAAAAAATAATTTAAATATGTACAGTATATGGAGTTTTTATTTTGTAAAACCACTAAGAGTGAAACTCCATGAATCATTGGGTTCTCTAGTCCACTTTTGACTTTTTGGTGGGTAAAGAATAACATACAAAAGATTTAGAACAAATCATGCAAATGTAAACGTGTCTGTAGTGTGTTGTTTTCTTACTTTCCATATAGTGGTGGCAGACAGCAAACAGCTTTCAAGCTTGCTGCAATGTAAATCAAATTAGAACTATGAATTGTCATTGAATCTGGTAGTGAAAACAAATAAGCTTCTGTTTCCTTTTTGTAATGTACATAAACATCACCATTTGGCATTTGAGGTGAGCCAATACAGGCATTAATTGAGTAGTGACCTGTTTTCATTTTATCCCGAACTATTCAGCACCTCTGTCTCCTCCTAATAAACTTGACTCAACTCAACTCGATGGTCCTGAGAGCGCTCAGGAACAAACTGCTTGTAAAGGGACCTGGACAGCTCTAAATTCAATATATCTACAGTATAGAGGAACTGAATCAACTAAATGAACCAAACGTATCTACAGTATAGAGGAACTGAATCAACTAAATGAACCAAATGTATCTACAGTATAGAGGAACTGAATCAACTAAATGAACCAAACGTATCTACAGTAGAGGTACTGATCAAC
This sequence comes from Speoplatyrhinus poulsoni, assembly GCA_025447795.1. Classification (NCBI taxonomy): domain Eukaryota; kingdom Metazoa; phylum Chordata; class Actinopteri; order Percopsiformes; family Amblyopsidae; genus Speoplatyrhinus; species Speoplatyrhinus poulsoni. Next base: position 2,016 of record JAOEGT010024272.1, read on the forward strand.
TAAATGAACCATATGTATCTACAGTATAGAGGTACTGATCAACTAAATTAACCAAACATGTCTCCAGTATAGAGGTACTGATCAACTAAATTAATCCTGAAGATAGGCACTATTTCCTTTTTGGGGGAACTTTTTGTTATCACCATACAATGCCAGTTTGCATTGGAGTAATTGCCATTTGTGCATACTATATCATTGTTAAATACACAACCTTTATATATATATATGTGTGACACATTGTCACAAGTTATTCAGCAATAACTTATTTTAATGTATCTCCTTATTATATTGTACCTTACGTCAGCCTTTTCGGCATGTATGGTTCTTTACGCAGTGGTATCATCTCAGGAATTCATGTGCAGTTTGACATGAAGCTGCTATTTGCAGCTATGTTGTGGAAGCTGAAGAAATTGATCAGATAGACGCTGGCTCGCAGCTCAACATAAGCCCCTCTTCACATGCCAGCCCCATGTCTCCAAGTTAAAGAATGTAATCCAAGCGGAGGCCAGTGACTGATCACTTAACCACACCAGCGGTCTGGTAGTGTTTCTGACAAGAGCACAAACCATCAGTGTGGTGGGGCAGCAGAGACTGACAGGTTTAAGTAGACAGGTAAGTGGGTCAATTGCCATCAGGGTCAGGTGTGCTGTGGTCCCAGCAGTGAGACAGATGTGAGTGATCATATTGACTGTTTGTGTTTCTACCACCTTCGCTCTGCTAAGACTAGAAACAAGCATGTGTTTTGAAGTCAGTGCAGAGATGACAGGAGATGCACATCTCTACGGGCTATCAGGGGCTTTAGCGTCAAAACAGAGCAGTCAAAAAGCCTTTGAATTATGGATGGGTGGGGAATAAATATCCTTTTCATTTTCATATTAAGTAATTTCACTTCTTATAAGTTTGATATTGATATTTTTGTAAATAATCCCATTAATAAGAAGATTTAAGGCCTAAAGAGTACTATTTTGCAAGAAATCATGAAATACCACATGGCTGGATGGTTTACAATATAGCATGGTTAAGATCATAATCTTTCAATTACAAAAAGAAAATCAATATTTTGGTTGTCTTTGCAACCACATTTATTAATGATAATTGGTAACCACTTTTGTTAATTAACATAAATAAGCATTGGTTAGATATCTGTAATCCATTGATAAAATATTGGATTGGCAGCAATCATATATAATATTGAATGCTAGGTCAATATTTAAATGGGGTAATATTCAATAGGATTTTTGTATAAACTCTTCTACCGAAAATCAGCCCTACCCTCTATATGGCACATGTCTGGCACCCATGCAAGGTCAGCCAATCGTGAGAGGGTTACAAGAACATTTGGCCCCAAAGCTGGTGACTGTGAAGCCAAATCCTTGGCTTCACACTGTCCCTTCAAAAACCTATGGCTGATGTTACATACTTTTTCCATATTGTTACACGGTCTATGGCTCAACTTGTCAGCTGATGCTGTCCATGGTCCTGCAGACTGCATTCTCACATATTATACCACAGCCTTACACTTTGCTTTGAATGGAATACCTGCACTTAATAAGACCTTTACTTTCTTGTTTTCTTCTTGCATTTCATGACATACTGTTGATGATCTTTTCCAACGTTTTTTACATTAACACAAAGGGTTAAGGTGAATGGTCTAATACGGTTAGCTAGGTACTTATCTTGAGAAGATTTGCTTGAGAGATCCTGTCCGCTCTTGTATACCCTCTACATCAATGATTGCAGGAGTCATTATGGAGACAGGATGATAAGCCGATTACAGATCATTAGACAGAGGATGTTTTGCTTCCTGGTTTGTTTTCAGCACTGTCTTCACACACATCTTGCACATCTAATGTTCTATTAGATTTTTCGTTTGGAAAGTGTAGTATGTATTTAGTAGTATGTAGAGTAGTATTTGTTACTGAAAAAAGACAATGGAGACTGGTCAGTTTTACAATAGGTACAATATGCTAAAATATAACAATTTAAATTGGTAAACGTCTAGGACTTCTTTTCATTTCAGATGTACTTTGTAACACTGCATTCACTTCAATTATAAAAAGACATACTGTACCTTGTATTGAAGGACGCCAGTCCAAAATGTCTTCTATTTTACCTGACATAAAAAACATATTCAAAAACATGCTCATGATGCTCATGTTAAAATACATATATTTAATTCACAAACCATGATTTCAGCAGTACATATACATTTCATTTCACAGGTGGACTGATGGATGACAGGCATTAGTAATGAATATAAGAATAACCCCACTTCACTGACAGAGCTGATGAAGACGAGAAGCGCGTCTCATTAACCAGATAATCCAGCCGCTTAGCTGTGATTAGCCATGTAAATCTGCTATTGTTTCACCATGAATGGCCCGGGTACACCGCATGTGCGCTTGGCTCTGCATGACCAGCTTTCTTTGCCCCCGGCTGGAAGATCGCATATGGGGCTAGCGAGACCAGATATACAAATAGAAGAATACACACACACACACACACACACACACACACACACACACACACACGCAGGAGCCCCAATACATGCCCACTTACAGGAGACCATCAAGAGCTTGAGTGTCATGTGGAGACCGTCGAGAACTTGTCACACAGTTACACCGAACCATGCTGTGACACACGCTTTCTCTATTTCTCTCTCTCACACACACACACACACACGCACACGCACACACGCGCACACACACACACACACCTTGTACACAGCACCTCTCTGGTGTTATACTTGCAACAGTATTACACAGGAAGAAATACATAACATTTTTATATTGCACAAAAATAAGAACTCACTTAGAAAGCAATGTGTTTTCTTTATTGACTTTTCACACTCATTTGCATTCGCCATTCTCCACAATCAACAGACGTAGAAGTATACCATCTTAGCAATGCAATATAACTGTGACAGAGGGTTTGTGCTAAGTGACCAATGTTATCTTTTGCATGAACAGCACAGGTTACAGTAGATATAAGACAGTGTGTCCGTATTTACCGGTGTACCTTTGTTCAAAACCCAACCACAGCGCCAGGGCTGGGAATGGAGGTCTACTATTGTATGTGTGTATGCCTGTAGGTGACTTGACGGCTGACATCTTCATCAAACAGGTACTAGGTAAAGGTTTCCTACAAAAGAAAAAAAACATAAAGAAACACACACACACACAGAGACACAATACTCAACTACTTTCAAATAAAATTCACTGTGTGGGGAAGCTCAAACACGAGTAAAGAAAATCTTTAATGTCATTCTGTGCTATTCTAGTCTAGTCTGACAGCTTGCTGAATAATACAGCAATGTAATTGAGTTGAAATACAAGTCAAAGTGTATGTGGAGTGTGCGCGTATGCATGCAATACATGCAATACATTAAGATAACCTAATAATACAATTGTGGGTGTGCCAATTAAGTTAGACATGTAGAGAGAGCAACACCAGTGACACGAAGGTTGATCTGCCCACTCATGTTATACGTGCACACGCACACATTGAGCTGGTTTCATCCAGCTCTGAGGTGAGAGCATGGTTTACCTGATAACAGAGAGATGAAGAGAGTAAAGGGAAATAGACCGAAGGGTTGAAACAGATTATGTGGAAGAAGAGGAACGAAGTAGGGGATGCTTTTGAGGGGAGGAGAGGAGGGATGAAAGAGGCGCTCATTTTCTCTCGCTCTCTCCATCTCTTTCGCTATTTTCCACTTTCTGCCTGATAAAGAATGGAAGGCCTTTGAACAGAAATGTGGGTGGGGGGAGATGGCTGTGTGTGTGGGTGAGGCAAGTATATTGAGGCCTCCGAAAATGGATGGTTAATTTAGTGCGTGAGGAGGAATGATACTTTGAATGATAAAGGGAATACATTTATCCACTGTACTCTTTCATGTAGGGCCTGCCACTGTAGGCGAACAGAGATAGGGAGACACTGGGGGCGGTCTTAGAGGTGGAGGGTCTTACTTTGAGTGTGTATGCTCAAAGTCAGAGGCAACGTTACAGTGCATGGTGTGATAATTCCCTATCTGTCTGAGCAATATCATTTAATCAACTGTGAATCATTGCACTTTTCACAGGTTTTCTTTTATGGTACATTTGTCCTAATATATTTTAAGATTAACCAAATTAAGAGTGCTTTTGAGGTCTCTTAAGCCCCCTAATGAATTAGGAGTATTTTTTATTTGATGAAATCACTTTTATCCCTAAATGTGATAGCAAGAATGAAAGGGTTTTATATGCTCAGCTATCAATTTGAGCCATTTGATCAAAAAGGCCCTTGGTGTATCGTTACTTAGAATCAGAGAAACGTAATACTAAACTAATTACAATATTAAAATGAAGTAATTCAAAATAATGTTTAAAATGTCTACACTCATGGGACATCCAACAGGGAATAATGTGTCTCAGATTCACACAAATTACCACCAGTAATATTTAATAAAAATATAAAATATAACATTTATTTTGTCTTTATAGAGAAATAACATATGCCTAATGTATTCTTTGTTTATTTTTAATAATTATATATATATATATATATATATATATATATATATATATACTTATTACAACATTTTTTTAAGTATGTGATACGCATGTCTTCTTACTAACAATGCCTTTTAACTGACGGTGCCTTATCAAATATTGACAAAAACACCCTTTATTTTTTCGTTATGCCTACTGCAGCTCCATACCAATTATGATGCCTGAAATGTGATTCCTGTTTCTCCCAGAGTATTTCTTAAGAAGTAATACAGTTTTTGTTTTGAGAGTAAACACAAATATAGCATTTCAACACTACTTTAACCAAAATTCTAAAAGTGTATTAAAGGAACTATAGGCTGTACCAAATTATTTTCAAGCTGCAGTATACATAGTGTAATGTGTTAGAAATTACACAGATGTACAGTATATCAGCTATCAGCACACGCAATGCTATGTTAACAGTGCTGTATACTGATATTTCACCAATCAATGAGTTCTGACCAATCATCAAATCTTTGACATTCACCTTTCCTATAGCAGTGTCCCTCTATACCACTAAACCTACATACACCCCAACCCTCGCCAGCTCCTAAACATGTGACTGTGATATCGGCCTATGTGTCCCATCCCCCGTTACGTCTCCGATATTGTTAATAAAGGAGAGGAAGAAGCAATATATCCCAGAGCTGAGGGAGCTGTATGGGGGTTAAGCATATTCTTCAGCTAATTGCACTCTCTGAGTTTTAATAAAAACTGCGTGCCTGTGGGCCTGTGACTGTGTCAAGATAAGTGTGTGTGTGTGTGTGTGTGTGTTGTTGTCGTCAAGGCATAGCATCCTGAGCCAACCGTGTGAAAGGCAAAAACCCCCTTTGGCAGAAAAAAAAACAATATTAATGGTAACAGTTAACCTTGTGAGTGTGTGTGTGTTTATTGCATTTGTTATGTTCATTGTGTTAAATGTGTGTGTCTTTTGGTTGGCTGTCACAGCAGGGGCAGGCCTAGTCACACACAGCCGCACCACCCTGCTGTGTGTGTGTGTAGTGTGTGTGTGTGTGTGTGTTGAGCTTGACACTTGTATAGTTGTGTGACCCCCCCCCCCATACAATTGTCCATCTCCATACATCATGTAGGTTTCAAACATTAAAATAGGAGACACAAGGAATGTCATGTAATGCTGTCTAGTTCAGTCCAGTTAGTTCATCTGTGTTACCATTTCTGTTTGCTGGTATTTAAATGATTTTGGTCACCTGTTCTCTAACCTGTTCAAATGCTGGGCCAAATTCTATCGCCACATCACCACGATCATATCATATTTCTTTATGCCTCATTGACCGCCTGCCATTGGCAGCATAAACGTTTCATTTGCTCATTAGGAAATGTTCTGAAACAATATACACGTGTTATTGTCAACACAATATGGGCAACATGCATATTGTTATTGTGAAAAAGTTTGTCTGTGATTCTACTTCAAGTAGCAAAATGAACACAATACATTTAAGACGTGTCACTCATCTTCATAGCAAATGCATGTAACCTGTCTTTTGTCCATGCGTGTAAATTGTAAAAATGCGTTTACTCGCTTGTCTCCATCTGTGTCCCTGTGAAGAATGATGCATAATTGATGTTTTCAAAACCATCTCCAGGCTCATTTTACCCGGCAAGTCTCCAACATGAAGGGGAAGACGGGAGAAGAGAGAGGAGCATAAAGGGAAGAGGAGGAGACTAGGGGGGAGAAGGGGGGGGGGTGGGGGTGGGGGGGCTACAGTGCGTGGGTGTATTGAGGAGCCCTTGGAGACATCACTTCTTTATGAAGCCATAAAAGCAAAGACCGGGCCCGTGCTTTTCCTTCATCACAATGACCTTCCCATTGATGGCCAGCCCTTGTCACCAGATATTTTACTGCCCAGGTAATGGTTGTTTATACATACCAGCCATATACCATCATATAACCTCACACATAACCATATCATCATTATTATATTGCCATATTGGGTCGGGCCATAATCTGCCCCAGGCCCAAGAATTTAATGGTTGACAGTCGTGAATACATTTTCATTTTGAATATGCTGGTGTGGGATTTAATTACGTACAGCAATTGTGTCTAACATATTAATTTAGAGGAGATTATATATTGCATTAGCCAGGCACTTATTAAGCATGATTATGTATGCGCGTGTGTGTATTGAAATGGCACAGCCGTATAACGCAGTTCAATGTGCCATGCTTAGTCCATGTTAACACATTTGTTTATATCATCCCTCACCCTTACACCCTCTCCCCCTTCATCTCCATCTACAACCCCCCCTCCCCCTCCCAAATCCTCCACCGCCTCTATGGTATTACCCGGTTTGAGTTACCAGGGGTAACGAGCCCACCAATCCCCACCTCCCATTATACGGCGTCCCAAAATAGTTGTCCTGAGCGACAGCGAAACTGCTAGCGTGACGTGCAGCCTCGGCGCGCCATCTTGCTGCTCTGCCATTAGAGGAGGCTCAGTGTGTACACACACATGAAGAGCTACAGTAATGGTGGATGCATCTAATGTTGGGGGATAGGCGAGCCCCCCCGCATCACTGCCTACGTTAGGCCTTTGAAGGCTGTTGCTATGGGGTTGTAATCTGCACACCTGTGTGCAGATTACACCGTGTATCGACTGGAGAGTGGATTTTGGGAGGGTGTGTGTGTGAGTGTGGTTTATGGTATGTGTGTGTGTGTGTGTGTGTGTGTGTGTGCGTGTGTGTGTCTACAGTAAGCTAATGGATTTGCGATGCAGAGGCTGAGGGGGCACCAGCCAGATAGGGTCCCTGGTGTGTGGGTGCTAAAGCATGGCATGTTGCTCTAACAGGCTTGTCCCCCATTAGGGGCTCAGCGCTGGGCTTTAGTCAAGCAGAGGATGACAACAGTGCAGAGGAGGCTTAGAGGAGAGCAGAGAGGAGGAGAGGAGGAGGCTGTGGAAGAGGAGAACGAGAGTGTCAGGTTATAGAACCAGACAGGACGAGAAGGGGAGAAATGGAAGCTGGTCTACAGCATATGTCTGTTTAGCTGCTCAGGACAACATGCTACAGTAGCTAAACAGCTAGCTAGACGGTTACATCAGGTTTAAGTCATCCAATTGTATTAAATGTGCTACAATCTGCCAGTTACAATTTGCAGTAAACTAGGCTACATAAAAGTTAATAAACGTGCAGGTTTATGCATAATTATATAATATTCCCAAACATTTATTTATGATGGATGTATCTGGGACATGGAATGGAGTATTTCTTGTTTAAACGCTTTGAACGTCAGACCAGGTGTTTTCTGCAAGCGGGTCTCGCTGGCTTTAATCATGTCAAGCACTAATAGCCGCATGATGCATGGCAGCCATAATACAGTCTGTCCAATGGAGAGAAACACGCGACACAAGTGTGTTTATTAGAAGCGGTTTGGATGGGGGGGGGTGCACACGAGTGTGAGAGAGAAAATGAGGAAGAATGTGTGTGTCTGTTGGGGGTAGAGGGACAGAAGCTATATATGTTATGGTGCTATGAGCAAATGTTGCCGTGCCGCGGGCATGTCGCCGCGCTGGATAAGGCCTATATTTACTGAGAGTGGCAGACAAGCAGTCAGTCAGAGATGCAAGGGCAGTTCATCACGCCATTAGAAATGCGCTGACACCCCATCTATCCAACACCCCCCACCCACCCACAATACACCCACCATCCCCCACTGACAGGAGCACAGGGACGGATGGCGAGACTACTGTATGTGTGTACTCTGCTTGTGTTGTGTTGTGTGTGTGTATGTGTGTGTTGTGTTGTGTTGTGTTATGTGTGTGTGCGTGTGTGTGTGTGTGTGTG
>JAOEGT010024294.1:0-10339 GCA_025447795.1 Speoplatyrhinus poulsoni
CTGTTTTTGTGTGTGTGTGTGTGAGAGAGAGAGAGAGAGAGAGAGAGAGAGAGAGAGAGAGAGAGAGAGAGAGAGAGCGCAACTGGAAAGAGTAAGAAAGCATGCCGTTGTGTGCATGTCAATCTCCTTGCATCTACATGCTTGGGTGGGCGTATAAGAGAATTGATCTGTGTGTGTGTGTGTGTGTGTGTGTGTGTGTGTGTGTGTGTGTGTGTGTGCACGCACACTTGCCTTTCTGCCTTCTTCTACAGACAGAGACTAAGGGAGGGAAGGGGGCGGGACACCTGTCTCTGTCTGTCAGGAGGAAGGAGCAGGCAGGATGAATTAAGTGTTGTGTTCTCTCTCTCTCTCTCTCTCTCACGCTCTCTCTCTCTCTCTCTCTCTCTCTCTCTCCCTCTCTCTCTCTCTCTCTCCCTCTCTCCTTAACGGCTACGTGCTTGACAGCTATATTAGAGAAATGAAGAGATAAAGATAGAGGGGAAGGAGGGCTGCTTTAAAAACATAAGACCAGATAAAGAGAGGCGGTGAAGGAACGACATTATGTCTGCCTTCTGAAAGGAGGCTTCAATGGAGACGTCATTTCATAAAGAGGAGCTGGGACAGAAGCACGCGTAGGGGAAAACTGTCCCTCTGATGAGGAGTTTCCAGACTAGCGGGTGGGGGGTGGGGGTTGCACGCACACGCACGCACACGCACGCACACGCACGCACACGACTGACACAAAGTGAGACAAGAGAGTGGGAGGGATGTGACCCATGTTGAATACTTGCTCACCTGTCATATGGAGTTTGCACACGGCCTGTGTGCGTGTGTGTGTGTACATGCTCATCTCCACACTTGACAGGCCTTTGTAAAGCTATCCATTTCTTTTATTGTCTGCCTTGTCTTTCAGGCGGTTTACAAAACGCTATGAAGCGTATGCTCATAACGTGTGTGCCAATGCATAAAACACACACACACACACACACACACACACACACACCATGGCATTTAGAATCAATGCTACAAACATTATCAATTAAAATAAATAAATAAAGTACTGTACTGTATACTGTATTCATACACTACTTAAAAACAACTCAAGCCATTAAAAAACAAAGACATTTAAATTTCTCATCATTTTTGTTTGTGTGTGTGCACGTGTGTGCGCGCGTTTGTGTGTGTGTGTGTGTGAGAGTGACTATACAGTATGTCCAGTCACAACACAGACTACACATTAAATGCTTTTACTGGCCAGCCACCCAATGATGAAAGACTTCTGAAGTCTATGCTAAGATCTAATTCATATTTTCACAGCTTCATTTATCTTATCAGCAAAACTAAAATGCCTCGCTCAGCACAGCAGGCAGTACCTTCATCTCAGGGCTGTACGGTATGTGTGCTTTTACCTGTAAATCCACTAGGTTGCTCTATTCATCACTGCACACAGCTCAATGAAAATAAGGAAATGTTCAAATCGACCTTGCAGTATGAGTTAAACAAAATGCACTCCGCTTTAAGCGGTGCCTTGAGGAATTTGTGTACGGGGAGATATTTTGAATACAAGCAGGTGTGTCTTTGTTATCCAGGCAGAGAGGGATCACTCTTGTAGGGTGGGTTGTTCATATGGTTAACAGTTAAAGAACATCAAAGAAACACACAAATAGACCTTCAAACAGTGTCTATTCTTATAGAAAAGGAGTTCCAGGCAGCTGTAATGCGTATAGCACGCTAAACAGTCAAAGGCCATTGCATTGATTGAGTTACGATTGAGTTGAAGGCTGAAAATTTGCCTTTTATGTCTGTCATTTCCTAAGTTTAAAAAAAGACTGTTTTTAAGATGTGTTCAGCTGTTGCCAAGGTGATCTGGCCTCATGGGTCCGAGAGGTTTCTTAGGGCTAACGCAGGCCAAAGAGCAGATCTTTCTAGAACTGAACACAAGTTAAACGCTAATGATCAATACGTATATATCGGAAAGCAGTCCTTATCATCATTATTGTATTGTCATTTTCAAAAGTTGCACACTACTGAAGTAATTTAAAAAAAACTGACATTCAATGCAAATAGAAGTCATGGATATTCAATGAAACTTTATTGATCATACTGTACTGTATATTGGTGCCACAGTCTGTACAGTACAGCAGACAAGAAGAAACTGGAAAAACTACTGAAGTTCACTTCAGTCATCGCTAATTTAAGCAGACAAGGCTAATGGTGTAATTGAGAACCACTTGGTTGTGGCTAATCCTTGCCAAGCATCAAAGTGTGCAGATGAAATACTGTTGGCAGTTCAAAAAGAGGTCGATGATTCCGCAGACACTTTTAACTCAATAAACCGAATAATGCGTGGACGAATCCTGACCATGTGAGCTGGATTTATCTGTGTTATTCATCTTTATTCACACTAGGACATCTGTTTTCACCATCACCTGGATGTTAGATGCAGATTTATTATGTATTTGCCTCTGAGATAGTGTGCTCTAAACTGCTTTAAATATATTGCCCATCTACTGTATGTTCAGAATATCTAGAAAATAATGCAAGCATTGCATTTCAACTTTTCATCTGCAGAGTGCACAGCTCACGTTGTAAGGGTTTTGTAGTTTCATATGTATTCATTTATTTCAGCCATTAATGTAATTGCAGTTTGATATTCCCCATAATCTACTGCCTTATGCAAGGGTTTGTTTATCTCATGTACCTTGTGTGAATTGACACTGTAACCCTTTTAATAGCAATGCTGTTTTCATCGTATTTTTAATGTTTGAAGCCATTAGCACTGTAGTTACTGAAGCGCTTATTCACTCACTTGAAAAGTAACAGTAGCCAAGAAAAATGTAAAGCTATAGTTTTGACTAAACCTCTTGCATTCCTTCTTTTCAAATATACCATTCATAACATGGTTGTTCTTAATTAATATATCATATCACTGTTACCAATAAGGAATATGTCAAAGTCATTCTACTTTAATGCTTCATCTGCTACATTATTCATTAGCAGGCTCATTTCAGGGCAGGTTCTTTTATTTTAATTTAACATGATTCAGAAATAAGGATCTTTGACTATTGTTTGCTCTATAAACAATGATTGTGTATTGCTGTGTATTGAATACAACTATCTGTTCATCTGTCCATCCATGTGCCAGGTATGACTACATTGAGATTCATGATGGAAACTCTGAGTCAGCCGACCTGCTGGGAAAGCACTGCAGCAATATTGCCCCTGCACCAATCATATCATCTGGCCCCTCCCTCCACATCAAATTCGTCTCTGACTACGCCCACCAGGGGGCAGGCTTCTCTCTGCGATACGAAATCTATAAAACCGGTGAGTTCTGGCGGTGTGTCGGTGGCGTTTTCACTCAAATTTAAGGAATACATCTGTGTATTATTTGCAAACGTTTACGCTGGTTGGTATTTTTCAGATAAGATTTGAATTGAATATATTTAAAAAAAATAAATCAGTAATAATTTCCTTCAAGTGAAATGTGCCAATATACAGCACTGTATTCATCTCTATTAATCTAGGTGCAAAATAAACAGTATATCAGAAAATCTGCTTTACTCCAGTTTCCGAGCAACTACAACCCATATAAATAGCTTTTTTTGTAATTTTATGTACTGTAGCTAACTAGGAAATTGGCATGAAATAATGTATGCCAATTAAACAGATTTGTTTCAGTCCTTCAAAAAACAATCTACTGTACAGCACACAGTATGTAATACAAATGAGCAGGAAGTGACGGTGTCGAAAGGATTACATGTTTAGGTATACAGTATTACTATCTGCTTTACAAGCTATGCCAAGGCCATGAGGTGACCTAGGCTGTGCTCTCCTGTGTGTCTAAAGGGTGACCGAGAGAGGGAATATGATAGAGAGAGGGGGAGAGAGAGAGAGAGAGAGAGAGAGAGAGAGAGAGAGACCGACCCACTGACCCATGAGACCGCTTGTAGGTTGCCCGGGCGTGACATTTGTCCTTTTCGTGGCACTTCATGTACTGTGTGTGTGTGCGCGTGCATGCATGTGCGACGTGGCTCCCCTTCACGCTGCTGCCGGTCAGCCACGGCGAGGCCAATTGAGATCAAGGGGCAAGGGGGACAGGGAAACACACTGCACAGTCCCCGCGGCCATCTTGTCCCGTTCCCCTTGAAAGCATTCCACACATGCCTGCTTAATTGAGTCCTGAGCCTTTTCCCCTGAGACGGGCACATGCACGCGCACATGCACACGCACATGCACACACACACGGGCTGAGGTTACTAACACAACACGTGTGGCCGATAGTGTTTTAGACTTTTTGGCTGTAGGAGTCTGTAGGGATTTTTTTCTGTGTGTGCAGGTGTGTTTTGGTCTTTGGTTTGTCAGAATCCACCCAGAGCTCTTTAAAACAACAAGGGTGTCAGTGTTCACGCCCTAGCACTGACAGAGAGAACACAAGGGAGAGAGAGAGAGAATGAGAGAGAGCGAGAGAGAGAGAGAGAGAGAGAGAGAGAGAGAGAGAGAGAGAATAATTGAGCATTAGCTATTGTAATATAACATTACAATTTAACACCCATTAACATTTCAACACTGACAGCATATACTGTACTTCTATATTGAGGTAAGGAAAGGAACAGTTCAGTATTCAACAAAAGTTCATTAACGGTTTAAAAAAAAAAGATATTGCTTTGGTGGACACTAGCTCATATTCCAATCTGTTCTGCCTTATTACATGTGATAATTTGCTGAACTTATAGTTCACAGTCCCATGCTTTGTTCAATGCTTAACAAGCCTTTCAGAAGTTAACCGGTACTTACTGTGCAGCCTTAAATATGCAGTACTATATGTGCATGGCACTGTGCCAGGTTCACATGAAAACCTTGCATATCTATTATAGCGCAATTGTTGTTTTTTCTTAAATTGATTAGTTGAACACTTTTTAGCGCTTAGCTCATGTGAAACACCTTTGAATTGTTTTGTTCGTTATTTTCATTGTTTCTCAAAATACAATATACTTCTAATGTGTATGAAAAGCTGATATACTGTATGTCTTCATTTGTACTCAACGCAACATTGTCGTCTTTATTTTGAGGTTTTCATTCAAGGTAAAAAACAAAACAAGGTGAGGTTCACCTCACCTTGAGGAGATCAGTTGTCAGTGTTTGGCAATGTGGCATCTGGAACTCCCAGATTCACTCAGTTGCATCCTGAAATAGCCTGGTAACCCTTACAGTATATGCTGGGTATATTATATGGCTATTATGTTGTGAAATTATGAAAATATACGTTCTCTAAACAAGGACATCTTGGGCTTACTTCCTTAATTAGTTTCTACTGAAAAAACATTAAAACCAGCACAGAGGAGGAATAATGTGCTGCACAGATGGAAAGCTCACAATCTATATCATCAAACAGTTCTTCCAACTTTTCATCAGCAATGTGTTTAGAAAATAACCTGTTAGCACTAACCTGTACTAACAGAAAGGTCTTGGATGATGTAAAACCCTCATGCTAGGATTGTAGATGAAAGGTCCTGTTAGTTTCATTATGAGCAAATGTGTGGTGTATGTGTGTGTGTGATGATGTTCGTACAGTATTATGTGCGTGTGTATGTCGATGACTGTAACTGTCCATCCTTCCCTGGCAGTAATGATGGAACCATTTGGAATGTTCAAGCTGTTGCCATAGTGCTAACGAGATCTTGTTATCCCGAAAGGTGCAAGAGAACGTCTGCACGTGTGGGCGGCTTGATTCTGTGTGTGTGTGTGTGTGTGTGTGTGTGTGTGTGTCTGTGTGTGTAAGTGAGTGAGTGAGTGAGTGTGTGAGTGAGAGAGAGAGAGAGAGAGATATCCTAATTAACATGAAGACTGTATGTGTAGCTTGGTGTGTTAGCGTGAATGTACAACCTCTTTTGCTGTCATAGCTGTGGTAATACCCTGGGAATAAAGATGGAGAAGATAAAATTGACTATATGTAAATATGGATCCATTCTTTCTGAGGAAAAAAAGTATCCCATCATGTTAACTCACTAACTCTAATTACATGTGGGTTTGAGGTTTACAATATATGCATGCAATTCATGTCCTAGCGAAAACATTATTCAAAATAGATCTAATCAGTATTGAACTAGAGGTCACTCTCACACACACACACACACACAAAAACACACTGTATGTCCTCTATGCAAGCCCCCAGGATTAAGCGAGAGACTTGCTTCTCTTTCGGGTATGGAGGACAACGCCGGTACTGCAGCCTCTGTTGCTCAAAAAGCCTATTTCCTATTGATGGCAATTGAAAAACACGCACCTATTAAACGGTTATAAACACTGTTTTAACGTACATACATAAACAATTCAATACATTATGAATGTGTGGTTTAGTGTGGTTAATTTTAGTGAGTTAGATTTGTATTTAAAAAATTTTGATTTTTAGGCAGCAGAGGCTGCAGTACCATGGTATGGCCACCATACCAGCAGCGTATGCGCTTTTGAGCACTTCTACTTGAAATGAATGGCCACCATTTTTATGTACCGTATACAGTTCTTATAATTCATCCATGCTTTGACCCTTATGCATCCCAACTGTAATACCCCTACATGACCAGCAGGAAAATCATCCATGACCATCCTGATAGGAGTCAAACACCAAAACTACATGTCGTAGTCAAATACGTTGACTTTTTGTCAAATACAGTATATGGTGCTCACATAGCAAGCTTCCCTGGATAAGCGGTGAGTATACTGCTGCATAACTGGATTACCTGTGTGATCGCAAGCACTGGTTATGCATATGGAAGAGTCCTTACTGGGCTAATCTAAGGTTAAAAGTAGCTTCTCTGAGAAATCAATGCTTCAGCTGCTCTAAGATCTTACAATGGGAAGAGGGGAGGTAAAATATTTTGCTTTAGGAATATCCCCAGACACACTCCAGAAATTTAACTTGCTAGCTCAATCGACATGTATAAAGACATCTGTCTTTTCCTTTCTCTTGCATGCCTTTTCTGTTATTTCTTTAGAAATAATTAAAATGGGTTCAGGCACTTGCTTGAATGAACTATGGTGACACTCAGCATAGTCTAATGGAGGATGTTAACCGTCCATTCTGAGCATGTCTGTCACCAGACAACCTTACGCATGATGAAACTGTCCCCTAGACACAGATCACTTGTGGGAGAACTGTGTGACTCGCCCAATTTGAATGCTCTACTTTCCTGTTGAGTGTTTGGAGCTGTTTTGTTTTCTGTATCCTTTGTCTCCGCTGGTGTTTTGCTGCTGGTGTTTGCGTTTTGTTTTTAAGTTCTAAATAAAAGGGCATTTGGGGTGTAGTGCCGTGACGGCTGACACCATTTGTCAGTTCTATTTATAGTCGTCTGCTTTGACAGTTGGTGACACAGACACTGATCTCTGTTTACCCTGGTTGTCTGGTTCTTGTCCTCCACCCTGCCCTCATCATTCACATCTACTGTCTGTACTATTCATCATCTTCACCCCTTCTCTACCTCTAGGCATTTTATAGGAATATTATTTCTGCTTGTTTCATTTAAGGACAGTAACTCCTCATTCACCTATGTTGATTTGATGGTCTAAAGCTACTCTTTAAAGACATTTTTAAATACTTATGTTTTCACAATGACTGTACTGATGGTTTTTCTTGATAATTTGGTCTCTCACAATGAGTCAAAGTTAAATTAATGAATCACATCACAAATTAACCTTCTGCTATGGTTTAGTTACAGCTATGGTATCATTTATTACTGTCCTGTGTACTGTATCAGTATTGTAATGTCAACCCCAACCCCTGTTTCCCTAGCAACTGCTGAGAGAGATGCAGCAGATGGCCAGCCGTCCCTTTGCCACCATCAATGTTGCCTTGGAGACGGACGAGGAGCCGCCCGACCTGATTGGAGGAAACGTCAAAGTGAGTGTGACTCCCACCCCCAAACACTATAAGGCCCTCTGGTGGTTTCCCATCCAGCCTCAACAGGCACACGGGTGGTGTGCCTGGCCACACCACACTGTCTGACATTGCCACTTGGCTGCATTGAGCCCTTCCAGGTGACTCCATCAGGGCTCTCACTCAGAGGCTCTCACTCAGAGGCTCTCACTCAGAGGCTCTCACTCAACAGGCCTACTGAGGGAGAGGGCTTTGCAGTGTAGTGCAGGTCTAGTGCTTCTAATTAGTCAGCGTGGCGTGCACCAGCCTCCGTTAAAGAAGTGTTCTTAGATTTAAGAGCTTAGTCTTTAGATCGTTATGACGGTATGCTTATGTTCGATTCATAAAGCTAATGCAAAGCGTACCATAGGCTTGGACCCATACAGTATGAGTCCCAACTGTAATAACCATACAAGACCAGCAGGAAAAGTACCAGTGACGTGTGGTGATGTCTTTGTCCGGGCTAAAAAATTTTTTACTTCAGTGCAGGCTGAGGCACTCGGGTTAGTACATACTAGGCCTACAAACATAGCAGGAAAACAACAGTAGCCTACGCTCTTGCTTAGTAATAACTACTACTGATTTGCTTAGGCCTAGTACTATACTATACAATACTCTCCACTACGAACGAGAGAGTCAGAGTGAGAGCGAGAGAGAGGACACTGCATCTCACGGGATGTGGGAGGGCACTTAATGTAATTTATGCCTAAGCATAAATTACCTCCCCCGGACCCCAGACCTCCTCTTTTCCCCGTTGCGGGTTATTGTTTGAGTTGCGTGTGTTTTCATATAAAACTCCTGTTTACGTTTCCACCGTCTACTCCCCTTGTGTGTATTTGTGTAAACGTTGCAGCACCAATTTGTGCCTTTGCTGCATGAAAATTTAGTCGGCACTAGGGCTGAAATCTCTGCATCATCTGATACGCACGGCGATGCAGCGTATGAACACAGGCGTGGGAACATTTATTTCTTAAATTTGTTCCAAGCTGTTTTCATTAATAAATAACATTTAAGATGTTAGAATGACCCCTGTTCTTGCCTAATAACCTATCCTACAATATAAGATAAAGGCTGCAAATCTGTGCATTGTTTATAATTTCTATGACAACTAGTGTTATTTCCTCCTGGATTTCCACTCAACAGTGAAAACAACGTTTCTTTTTTCTTTTAATCACTATCCAGCAAGCTGTTCAATATAATTTAGTACCAAATGAATCAGCAGCACTATCTGGAGTAGAGCTATGCGCCATCTGATAACGCACGGCGATGCGGAGCGTATGGACACCACCTGGGAAAGTTGTAATAACAATATTGGGCTGTAATCGGGTTTGGGATTCATAAAGCCATACACGTGCGTGTTTGGCTCAGGCTCAGTCCATGTCGGGTTAAACTTTTCAGGCCTGATTAAAGCTTTAGCCTACTGCACTTTTCAAAACGGACAGACCACAGCCCAAGCATAAAAGTACAATCAATATTTGTAAACCTACTTTATAAGACAAAAATCCATTATCTTATCCTTCTGAATGAATGTTTATACAGCTTCTGTAGGTCTGTAATTCCTCCTTGTTGATTGCGAGTTTTGTGAAGTATGGTACAGGTTGGTTCTATCCTTTTCAAAAGAGGCCAGGGTCAATGCAGTGCTACCGTACGGTAGAGCTTTAATCAGGCCTGAAAAGTTAAACCCGACATGGGCCGAGCCCTAAACAATTCTGTGTGAACCTGAACCTGGCTTTCTGCAGCCCGAACCCTATTAAAGCCCGAATTTCTTCTACATCTTTCACAGTCGGTGGCTGGGAAAGCTATACGCTGTTATTTTATACATTGCATATACAGGGTAGCCGCATGGCCTTAAAATTATTAAGCATTTAGTTTAATATTCTCAAAATAAGACCTTAAAAGTATTGAATTTCTCTTACAAAAATTGCATTTTTGTTAACGGGATAACATTTATATTCTTCTTATTGCGTAGTGTTTGCGCTGCGCTTTTTCACTCTGGAAGTCGGCAAATTCGGAGGTAGGCTGTATGTTTATGCATTCGCCGCACCTGATTTCACTTTGAAACAAGAAAACTATATGGCTGTTATTTTTTTTTACCAAGACGTCCCGTTAAGCAGTTGCCTGTGAAAACACCACGAACACGAGCGCTGGTGGGTAAAGGACCATATTAGTTTCTTCAAACTAACGTTAGCGCTGACAGATAAGGGACCGTAAAATTGTGTACATTTTAAACTAGATTTCACTGCAGACTAAATGACAAATGTAAAATAAATGGTGAAAGCTAGTACTATGATGTATGATAATTAGGGTTGGGTACCGTTCACATTTGAATCGATGCCGGTCCGGTACCGGTACCTAAACGGTACCTTTTTCAGTACTTTACTCTCTGTAATAATATTAATTTTAATAAATAAAATGTAATGTTGCTCAGGGGAAAAAATTGCCTGACTG
>JAOEGT010024315.1:0-10339 GCA_025447795.1 Speoplatyrhinus poulsoni
ATAGAGAGAGAGAGAGAGAGAGAGAAAAATACTAAAGAAATCTAGGTTTTAGGCCTACCAATTCATTAAAAACCACTTCATAAATATGCACTTACCATACTTCAACACATATCAAAAGCAATATTCCATACCCCCATAAGGGAGCATGGGTCATCTGAATTTTTGTTTTAAGCGTTCCAAATGCAGGTCACTCAAACATTATGCTAGCTGCACTGGACACAGACAAACACAAACAGGAGACTGCTGTGAAGGCAAAGCAGAACATATGAACGCCACATGGCCACATGGTAGACCAACATAAGTGGCTGCAGTCCATGCAGGTGCTAATGACTCAACTGGAACAAACCGGAAGAGATCTCCTCAAGCGCTCCAAAGTGGAATGCCAAAGGATTATTTAATTTGCCATAGTCATGGTCTGGTGCTGACAAGGGAGACGATTAAACACATTAGCGCACACACACGCACAAACACACACAGAGAGAGAGAGTTTGGTTCAACCCATGAGGTTGGCCAAAAAAAAAAAAGAATGAATAATTATTTGAATGAATAAATAAATAAATTAATAAATAAGAAGAGGAAAACAAGAAAATAGGCCTAGTTACCACACCCCTGCTCCTTCCCTTTCAACACAATTAACATGTCGCTATCAGGCTATCTGTGCTCATCAGTCGCTCATCATCGGTCTCTTGTGCTGTGACAAACAATGGCTGACACTGCCCCCGATCTGTCTCGCTCTGCTCAGTCACTCTGCCACATGCCTCCGCTGTGTCACCATCTCCAGGGAGACAGGGAAGCCAGCTGACTGCCCGTAGGTCGATCGCCTCGGTCGGGGGCTGTCAACGACCACCTAAATACAATTGACCTATGCCAAGCCCCGCCTCTTTTTGCATGTCCGCCAATAAGGGATTTTTTTTAATCTGACGGAACCTCCCGTCTACTGCACGTTTTCCTGTAATAGCTTTCTATGCGTTTTGTTATACCTAGTTACAGTAACTAGGTAGGACAAGTTAAAGGGGCGGGGCTTGGGATGGGCCAATTTTCAAGTTCCATCTCCAAGCTAGGAATTCCTAGACACCTGCGAGCAGTAGGCCTTTAAACAGGTGGCCTGTCTTTTGAACTGCTGAATTAGGGGTGAGGCTTACCACGACTACGCATAGCTTTGAGTAATAAGGCCAGCCACCTATTACTCAGATGTAAGATTCTGACTCATCGCCACTCAGCCTCTCTTGCTCCGAGTACAACCCTATCGTGTGCTGTGGTTTCTACCCATCTTCCACAAGAGACTCAAGACACACCTCTTCACAATCCACCTCGACTAGCGACCTCTCCACTCAATGCTAACTCAAGTCTCTTACTCTAATGTTTCGTGTTTTCTCTCTACCATACTCTTATTTTAAAAAGTAATCCCTATTCTGCTGCTATGTACTCAGCACTTTAGTATTAGGTACTTTATTGTTAAGGCCACTAAGGACTAGGTTGGATGATTTAATCATATATTGACGTGGTAGCAGTTGACATGATGACAGAATGCTGTATTCTGATATAATATTGGTTGCTTACTGATGTCTGACCTGTCCAACTGATGACGAATGTACAACCCATGCAAGTCGCTTTGGATGAAAGTGTCTTGCCAAATGCCGTAAATGTAAATCACCCCTGATGCTTGACCTAGGAGGGTGACTTTTACACTATTCTGTTGGGGGGCAGGAGCAATCGTTGCCAGGTAGGAGAGTGCTGCAGCAGGGATGGAAGGTTCACTCAACACATGGATCTGGCATATGCAAATTAACTGATGTGTTCGGGAAAGGCCGCTGAGGCCACAGAGGTGTGACTTCTAATTTCTCACAGAGCTGTTCATTAGAAATGTCTAAAACAGAAGGATATGCTTGTTAAACTGGACATATCGGAAATGGAAAGCAATAACAATTCTCAACAGTGGACAACTATATATCAGAGCAGGGGAATTATCTTGTGATGGGTTCAAATAGGATTAGCATTGCAGTAGTCTGAGTGCCATAGAATGTCTTAAATATGCACTACAGTATGTAGGTCACATTCTGTGAGTGAATGCATTTACAATCAAAACAATAAAACCAGAAAGCTGGATACATGTAATTCATATTCCATCAAAAAGAAAAAGTATGTGTGCAGCAATGCTATTGGGCCACAGATTGTGCCAGACTATTACTACTAAACGGACTAGTAGTAGTCCGTTTTATTGGTTTTGTTTTGGTTTTGGTTCTTAGCTATAGGCTACAGCCATATTTATGATTGCAAAGGACTATATGCCTATGCCTATTATTACAATGCATATGGATCCAGGTTGATCCTTTTAAATTTTAAGGTTTTAAATAACCTATAATTTGGTAGTTTGGTCTATAAATTGCCAATCTAAAGGAGGCAAGGTCAATACGGAGTAGGAAAATCATCTTTAAATAAAAACTGCATGAGTCTGTCTTGTTTAGGGTGGCTACACAGCATTTACAATTCTTCATTAATTAGTTTGAAAATGCATCTCGAATTAGTTTTAGATGGCAGTAGCCTACGGTAGCCTACCGGTACCTGCATGTAACTAACTTTAAAGTAGACTTTTCTGTTCTGAATGTAATTTCGATTTAAAGACTGGTGATCTCTGAAACGCTTGTATTATCCAAAGGCCTATACGGATATTCTGTTCACAAGTGAACTGAAATGTGTTTTAGGTTTTAAGAAATAACAATGAAATCCACCGAATATTATCGACATTTCATCAGTGTTTACCTCGGCTTCGAGCTGCACTAGTTCCATTGTGGGCCATGGTTCCGCGATTTGTGCAAGAGGCATTTTTGTAGAATATCTCCTTTAGCTTACTTCTGGGATATCTTGGTTGAGCTACTGTACTGTGAAGTCCAGGTAGAAGATACTCCCAGTTGATTTCTTCTTCAACAAGACAAGGCGTGCAAGCGCACCAATAGCAGCTGTGGTTCACAAAACACAAATTATTGTAGATCCCCTTCTCTTGACGTCGTTAACAGGCCATCTGAAAACATATATTAGAAAATAATAATCCAGTGAAATCGGGACGAGCAGTATCAACTATCCACAACCATTAAAAATATATATTTAGGCTTGGATACTTGGGTTTGACAGGAGAAAAAAGCAGAGCAGTCCTGAACAGTGTGTTCCTAGCTCTCTTTAGAGATAGTACTCTGTTGAACGGTGCTTTACTTGAGGCTACCAAAGGACTAAACTAGAGTTCATTCTATCGTTTCAATCGACGACCAAAACTGACGTTTCGTGATTTTGAATTCCTTTTGCCCAGTGAAGGAACCTCCCTGTAAGCTACGACCTCAAGACTCAGCGCAACGAGCCGATTCAGAGCTGAGCGCGTTGTGTGTTGGTTAGACACAACGTCGAGCTGTTATTGGCAGACTCCAAATGGGTTTTCATCCAGCCCCCTCTCTAGTGCCGCCCATATCTGCTAGCGCCATCACCTGGTAAATACAATTACTGCAAATACGTAATGCAGAAGATCGGAGTGGTGCGGCAGGTGCCTGAGAAGACCCCGTCTGCTGTTTCGGGCTGGACTTCATCTGTCCAGGAAAATAACTCCTCCAGTTATGTTAAAATAGGCTAAATATAAAATAGTATCGACTCACGGTGCAACATGTGAATCTTCTCAAGTGTCTACTATCCCCAAATCTTGAAAGTAGGTATATTTCCTACAGAATATATTTGGTGCAATATAGATCTATAGCTTAATGCAATAGATTGAGACAGACAGCTGCTTGAAGTGCCTTACAGTGAAACAACAAAGTTATTTTCATTGACAATAGCTTTTTTTCAATGAGCCTTGTTCAATGATATAATATACTCTATCCATCCTCTGTCCTCAAACAATCCTTCATTCAGTGCTGAGTGGCTCTAGAAAGTGGCTACTGTAGCTTTGGTTACCATTGGCAACTAGAGAGCAAATAAGCCACCTAGGCAATGAACAGAATAGATACATTTTCGATTCAAATTGAGATGAAGAGATGGACTTTATGTAAATGAGAATGCTACAATATCAAAGAACAGAAGATGGGATACATGTTCATGTAATGCAGACTACACTGCAAGTGTCTTATTTATTCATGCACGATAGCCTATCTTGCACAATACCGATTTTGACCAGCCTCTATATTCACCATGCCAACCTGTTATTAAACCCTTCCATGTGAAGACTATAATTAAATGGCTTTTAACTTCTGACCCTGACTTCAGTGTGAAGATTCACTTAAGATCAGTATTGATCAAATTAGGAAACATCAAAGATATAAATGTTAACATATAGACAATAAACCAACATCTATTTGTGTGACCCTTGTATTATTTTTCTTTTTTTGTATTTACTGTATCTTCAATGGTTATAAATGCAACTTCTGAGATGGATGCCTTTGGAAGAAAATCCTGTTTTATATTCTTACTTGAAAGCTCCCAGCTAGGGGCTGTAGGCATATAATGAACTGGATTCTTATGGATTTTAAACCACTTCACTCAAAGGGGGGGTGCAAAGGTTGGATTGCGCCACCTAGGTTGACGATCATTGAAGATTCAATATCAACGTCCTCCATAAGCACCAATTAACCTCTCAGTTTGTCTCTGTGGTGGACGCAAGGTCGCTATAGCTGCAGACCCGCGGTACAGTAGCATACCTCCTAGTTATGTAGCGTAACATCACAGGCTGAAGGCTGACATAACAGACAAATGCTTGGCATTCCTGTTCTGAGCCTCTGTTCTGTTTCAGAGCCTCTCTTATCTTCTCATGCCGTCTTCTTCCACATGAAAGACAGGCACCACATTTTCATCAGTTGCCCAATGTTTCTCAGTGTTTTTGACCCAGTTTGGTATGATTGGCAGGGATAGGGTGTAATGAAAAACTCAATATACGTGAAAATAGAAGAGCCCTGAAGAGAGAATGGTACTGTAGGTGACGCCTGCCTCCGTGCTTTTTAAAGACACCCTCCCTGATGGCGTTACAGCGTGCCGGAAACCACCAGATTGTCCCAGCTCACTGCTGATGTTTGATACACATGCAGGGTGAGGGGTGGAGAAAGTAGGGGTCGTCTACAGCGTTAACGAGTAGGCCTAACTGAAGACCATGGTCTCGCAGATAAATATGAGGAATCTATACTGTACTGACGTTATGCTTTATGTTTGTTGAACCTTTGAAATGTAAATGCCCAGTGCAATACAATACAAACGTAACCAGTATGTCAATACCGTACGAAGCACTTGAGCCACGCAATATCGTCATGCTTGATGGAATGCTACTTTAACAAGGGCAGTCAATGAGGTGGTTACAACCCCCCCGTTTAATGTCCACTCACACAGGGAGGCAAACCAAAGGGGCATTTCTCCTCGGTTCAATCCATTCAATGTCAGTCTACCCCTGTAAACGTAACGTCACATCATGCAATTAAGGTAGAGCTAGGGTTGGCAGTCAAAATTTGCTATCTTGCTTTTTAAAACATTTTTATGTCTTGTCCTTACGACATCGTTTTGGAAGTGGTGAAATTACTCAAAACATCTAATTTTATAGAAGACATTTAACTTCACTTTTCAGGGATCAGCAGAGAGAGAGTACTAAAGCAATAAAGGAATAAAAACAATGTTTTACTACAGAGATCAACGCAGGCCCTTTACATGCCAGTGTCTATAGGCCAGAAGAGCAAACAAATGAATTATTTGAACTGCTAGATCACATTAAAAACCAGAGGGACATGCATGCATGAATCACATTCTGAGTATAGGGTGTTAACTGATGCATTGATGCCGTTCTGACAGCGGGGAGCCCTCCGTCTCAAATTGCCATCTGTATAGGATCAGCGGGTGTCCCAATTAACGTCTTGCAAAGGTCGATTGCCATCTCCCTGTCATTACAAAGTGACATCACAGGCTTTTGGGCTGTGACTCAGAGGTGTCCCCCAATCCCACTGTTCAGAAACCCTGGGGAGAGTATCCCGCAGTCAGAAGGCAGTGAAGGATTGTGGGTATAATTTATGGCTCAGTTGGGTCGACCACTTATTTGCACCAATGTGTCTCCCTCGACGGTGATGACAGTCCCATGGCTTATTGATGCACTAATGGGACTCTGCTTGCGTGTGTGTGTGTGTGTGTGTGTGTGTGTGTGTGTGTGTGTGTTTGTGCTGATGGGCTAGCAGCTGTCTGAGCTGAGCTAAAGTAGATGGTAGATTTTCGTCCTGAAAGCACCCCACAGATGAGACAGAATGACGGCAATATATCCATTTCCATGTTGATTTGGAATGAGAGTGATGTGTAGCAGAGGAAGAACAGGGAAACGAAGGAGCCAGGAAATGTACAATTAGAGCATTCAGCAGACACTGAATCCAAAGCGAGATACGATCAGCACATTTGTCAATAGCTGAATAGGTCATACATCAATAGTCAGTAAACTATGTGAGTAAACAACAATCTGTAAGAGTAGCAGCATAGCAGATCTAACTACTAAATACATACAGTACCTATCATTTAATCCTCAAAATATTTGCTAACACCTTAAACAAAATAGTGCTTAATTTTCTAAGAGCTGTTATATACAGCAGGGAAGAGCAGGGTTATTTGTTTTTCTCCTCTTATCCTATAAACACAGCAGTGCAAAAATGCTTTAAACTAATTTACAACAGAAAACAGAATGAATTAAATATGATAACAAGATATAGTGGACACATACACTGTATCTTAAAATATATGTATATTAAGGAATTCACAATTCAATTCACAACAATCTTACTGTATGGGATTTGCCTTTGGTGTTCCAGACCAGTGTTGGGCAGTAACTAGTTACTGTAATATTATTTATTTTTCCAGTAACTAGCAATAATATTTCAATTACTAATCCAAGTAATGCTGCATTACTGTGTTACAAGAATTATATTTCTGGTCCTATAGCAAACTTAGGCTAATTGAACAAACCTGTCCAATCATCTGGTCTGAGAGGCTGCAATGTTTTCACTTTGGCTGATTGTTGACGCCTAATGTTAATTATTGTACCAACAAAAATATATTATAAAATGAGGTGGCTAAACACGTTACAGATAACGTAACAAATTACTTTTAATACCCAGTAATAAGTAAAGTAATATTATTACATATTGAAGAAGTAATAAGTACTTATTACTTAGAAATAGTAACATATAACTATTACGGAGTAACTTGCCCAACACTGTTGCAGACCCTTTTAAAACTGTGATTCTAATCCAGCCTAATTGAAGATCACAATGTAGATGTCTGTATGCTTGCAGTTCCTTGCTACAGGATATAGAAGGCTCACACTATAGCTGCTCAATAGCAGTGTGAGGCTAAGTGACTGTCTGAATTATTACAAATCCACTGAGGATGCAGCCAAACCTAAATGACAAATAAATACAACTTAATTGCATTTCAAACACTGGCGGTGAAGTTATTCATCATGAAGATGAGTAAAATGCCAGATGGCTATGTTCTCAGGGAGGGAAGAGAAGTGTAAAGCAAGGGAATAATGGAGAGATAAACGAGAGAGAGGGAGGGAAAGAAGGAGAGAGAGAGAGGGGGAGAGAGTAGCTACAGTATAAAACAAATATATTACAGTTGCTCTGTGTTGTGTGTGGTTTGCCCGTCTGATACTCTGCGACAAACCTCCATAATTCCTTACGGAGAAAACCACTGAATGCCATGGCACACAACTGCAGCTGACTTTAGCTGAACAGACAAGGCAGCAGGTTGAGACCTGAAACTGTCTCTGGTATTTGGGCAAGGCACAGGAATATGGCAAAGGAAATGGCTCAGTACATCTCTAGAATAAACACTGACGCCTTTAACACATAGGTGCAGTAATTTATTATGGTCGAACTATCTTATTGTCAAGAATTTCATTTTTTTCCCCTGTAATGTAACGTATAACAATGGTAGCGCTTGTCTAATTCAAAAGCAAACTATCAGCTTAATTTAAGAATCTGTGACTTTTGACTTTGGTAGGCAACTTGTAGCTTGCGCTCCTGTAGAAAAAAAGTTACATTACGTTTTAGGCACAGTGTTACCATATTACGATTATGCAAATGATTATACATTTTAGAAATTATGAAAATAAATTAAAATCATAATGGAAAATGTAAAAGAAGAAAACAAAACAAACAAACAAAAAATGTGTTAAAAAAGGCTTTTACACATACACTCACAGTTTACTGTAGCATAGGGTATGTTGTTGCCATTTACCATTGTCTATGTACAGACTTATTACCCTTTTCCTTCCAGTTGCCCTTGGTTGAAAGAGTTCTAACAGCAGGGGGCACCAGATATCAAAGGGCAGGACTTAAATGGCTGACCTTTTTGTCTAGATCTGATCAGATGGCATAGCCACATCCAGCGTTAGGCTACGTGACATGGCATTCGTTTAGAGTTTGTTGACCTGAGTTAAGACTTGACTGCACTGGCACAAACTCCAAGTTAACCTTTATTTAAAATACGTTCTAGCCTAATCACTGATACATGTGCTACTTCCATTATTTTACTGTTCTGTGGACACATTTTGTTAACAATGGACACGGTATAGCCTAAATATTAGGTGCCTTATATCTTTATGATTAAGTTTCTCAATTGGGAATTTTTACTTTGACTTAAGTCGTTTTTTAATGGAAGAAGCTAGCCTAATTGTACTTGTATTCGGGTAGCCTAGGTTTTCAGTAGGCATACCCACCTCTGTATGTTAGGCTCTGGTCTATAGCCTATTAGCCTATTGTTTTCTAAAAATAATTAATTAATAAACAAACAATATGCTGCTCAATATAATACTGCTCCCTTGAGGGATGGGTTAAATGCAGAGAACAAATTTTGCTACATGTATGTGACAATAAAAGCACCTTTACCTTTTACCTTTGCATTTATATGTACATAATATGTGAATAAAACGTTAATCAAATATGATCTTTATATAGACTAATGAGTAGGATGGATACGATATGACAGGATAGGATAGCACTTTATATGAAAAGGAAACATTCTGTTCTAATATTAAAGAGAGCAGGCTGCTCAAATAGAATTAAACCTGCTGCTTCTAAAAAAAGTGTGTTTATTTCCTTGTAAAATGGAAAGAGATTAAGAAGTATAATCTATTCTGTGGATTGCATAATATTTAGAAAAACACGGTTAGTTCTAAATTATAACAGTTCCTCCTATTGATTGTTTTTGGACGTGGTTGACAATCGCGCAATATTATAGGCTAAGCGGGCGTTTACCTGAGAGGGGGAGTGCCGTTCGTCTTCGTAGGACTGGAAATCAGAAACAACTTTTCCTCCTTGCGACGATCCCTAGAAGTAGAACTCGGCGAGGGCGCCTTGAATAAGCGACTCTACCAGGACTGCTATGGAGGCTCCTAGCATGGAGCCTTTAACATCGTGGAGCAGCGACAGAGTCTGTGGATGGCTGGAAGGTAGGAACCATCGTCCTGTTCACACTGATCGCCTGACAGGTAGGCTAAAGGCGACGTTGGCTCGTACGCTGCGTCGTAAATAGCAGCTCGACTCAAATCCTTTTGGAACAGAGAACTGGATGTGGAATGAGGAAGTGCCAATACATCATCTTATTCTAGTAATTATATCTTGTTAGCCAAGTAAATACATAAACAACTAAGTCAGTTATAACTTAAGTACAGGGTATCGTGCCTAGTCATTTCATATTCTTAGTAGGTAATGTGAGCAAATGTTAATAACCTATAATATCAAGTAGTTATAATGATTTACAGTAAGGTCAATTAGCTGCAGTAGCCAGCAGGTATACACAAGCCCACCCCTTCAACGCAAGCTGTGCACGCACCACGGAGACATCGGCACATATAGACTATTATTATCAAAGCTTGCCATCATTGGACTACCATGTTTACTCGTATTTACAGGCTTATAACACATTGTAGCTTAGTATAACATGTCGCTGTTTCAGTGGAATTTCCATCACGTAACTGTACGACTCAATTTAGCACTGAATAACACTGATAAGTTAGTTTTGAAAAATCTGAAATAAAGGAATTAAATTAATGTATTTGCAGTTAATTTTTCTATTTAAATGTAGGCTACATTGAAATAAACAATTTACTGATGTGGCACATGCAAAACCCACACAGTGTTGTTGCTAGTAGATCAGAAGTTTGTTTTGTAAGCTCTGAATTGTTTCTGTCTGCTTATGCATGCCCGTGCTTGTGTGTGCGCGCAGCAGAAGACCGTCCATGCTTGTGTACTGTAGCCTATATGTAACTTGTGTGTGTGTGTGTGCGTGTGTGTGACTCAGTCGTCGCTCTCGAAGGTGTGCAGGTACGTCTTCAGCATCAGGG
>JAOEGT010024326.1:0-10339 GCA_025447795.1 Speoplatyrhinus poulsoni
ATAAATACATATACATATATACATATATATACATATACATATAAATATATACATATATATATATATACATATACATATATATATATATATATATATATATATATATATATATATATAAATAAATGGGTCTATGCAATTAATCAAATTTTTATCGTGATTTCCATTTCTGATCCTAACAATTACAAAAACAATACAATGGAATAAATATATATATATTTTGCACATTGCCTTTTGCAAGTAAAGTCTCATTTTGTCTTCTTAATAATTCTTATTTTGTCTTTTGTGACAGGTGCACACTGACTTTCGGCCCTCACAGGGTGAAAGATTAACATCAACATTAAAAGTATTAAGGGTTTTTTTTGTGCAGCAAATGCAACATCTTTCCAAAGTCAACGAGTAAGCTTATTAAATATTTGTGATTTCAATATTGACCTAATTAATCATGATTATTATTTGTTCCAGAATGGAGCTGCCCTAATAAATATATAAATATATTTTGTATATATTATTGGTTAGTGCAGCTTAACCTCCAGGTGGGACATCTCAAAGGTAAGCATGAGAAGGGCACATTAGAGCAGGTTTCCTAGTTAAGTATTCAGGTGACTGTGTTGAAGCACAAGCAGATCAGATTTCAGTGCTATGGAAGTGCATATGTGTTGATTGCTTTCAGATTAATGGGCAATGAAACTGACACTTTAACATTTTTCTGTGAGCTATATTATGCCGTAATGATCATTCACATTAATATTCAGTGACTCCCCTGTGCAATGAGTGTCAATTGGGGGTCGTTTGTGTAATTGTTTTATGTAGGCATATCATACCTACTACCATTGACCTTTAGAAACAAAACCATACCCATGTATTATTTCCTGAGCACTGCATATACTACATTATATATACAACCAAATGTTCAGGTGATCCCCTCCAGCAGTCAGTAATTAAACCTGGATAATAATGTATTAAATAATTGTAAACACACGGGCTGTTTTGCCTGCAGATTTTTGGAACAAGTTGTTTCACCTTTTGGAAGGTGTTGGTGAAGGGCTGCAATTCCCGGCTGGAGTGGTAGAGGGCAATGTGGTGCTCTTTTTCACAGGAGCTGTGTTGAAGTTCACCGTTGGGCCTCTAGAGGGCAGGCCCATGGATACCGGTCTCGCTGTAAGCAGAGTGACGATTTCAATATGAATGGTAGTATGTGGACAAAAGCAGCCATCATTATAAGCCCGATTTCTCCTGAGTTTTTAATCTCAGGGAGACTTCAGCTGGTTTATTAAAAAGGTGGCAAACAATAAATAAATACTTATAACTGCCTTCCCCCTCCCTCCCTTTCCCTGACCTTTGACCCCGGACCCCGCTGCCCTCCGCCCGCCGGCTGCCTGGTACTCCTCGGAGAAGCTGAGCCTCTTCAGCACGTCGGTCAGCGCCATCTTCAGCAGCTGGATCTCGTCTTCCTGCGTCTGCATGCACTGCTCCAGGTAGGTGAGGCGGTCTGCCACGTCGAGGTCGCCGGGTGGCGAGCTCCTGTCATCTGTGGTGGGGTCAGAAGAATACATGCTGTTACCAGGGGCTGTTACCAGGGGCGGTTACCAGGGGCGGTTACCGGGGGCTGTTACCAGGGGCGGTTACCGGGGGCTGTTTCCAGGGGCTGTTTCCAGGGGCTATTACCAGGGGCTGTTTCCAGGGGCTGTTTCCAGGGGCTGTTACCAGGGGCTGTTTCCAGGGGCTGTTTCCAGGGGCTGTTACCAGGGGTTACCATCTTCCTTACAACTATGTGCACTTTTGTGCACAGTGGTTTGCCGAAACATGAATTCCAATACTGGTTAAATTATAAGTGAATAATTTACAATTATTAAGTCATTCTGTAAAGATTTGAATGAAAGCACTGGGGGAAATGGAAAGCCTTCTGGGTCATTCATGCAATGCTGTTAAATCTGTAAATTTGTCTTTGAAAAACGCACGCCGACCTCAGCAGAGCATTACGTGCCACAGAGCCACAGCCAGAGAAAAACTACAGAACATTATTGTTCCAGAGAGTAAGGAAAACATGCAGTGACTCAAATACATATACACACACACACACACACAGGGAAACATTACTTTGCAGTTCCTGACTCATTGAAACCACAAGACCTTTGGTAGGCCAAAAATATTTTGAGTGTTAAGAAAATAGCACTTCCACATACAAATGGAGAAACACTATATGCTAAACATAATCTGAGCTAATACTGTGGGCCTGTGTTTAATTTAAGTAAACAGAAAATGTAGCAACATTGATACTATAACTGCATCTTACAACAGCGCACCACTTGAAGAGAGTGCGAGGTTGCTTAATCCAAGCTGAATCCAAGCTGAAGCCACATGTTAATGTACCTATCCCCTGGCGTACACAACATTTGAATGCCTTACTTTTAAAACTCCCTGGCTCCCAACCTCTGAGTGTGTTATACTGTGTAGGCTATAACTATATTCCCCTGCCAGTATAACTAACCTTTCCATATTCTACCACATCCAACCAATTTGTATTTGAAATCTCTGCTCAGTCTCCTTTACTTTACTTTTCACACTTTTGTAATTGTATCTTGTATGTCTAATATGTATTCTCCTGTTTTAGTCAATTGTTTTTATATTATGGGTCTTTGTATTTGTAATGTAAGACGTCCTTGAGTGTCTTCAAAGGCGTCCTTAAATAAAATGTATTATTATTATTATTATTATTATTATAACAAAAACGGCATGCTTTCTATTTTGTCGACACAATATATACAGTAACCAGAAAATTATTGTTTTGTGGAGGAATTACATGAATCATTAAGCCCTGTCTGACCTGGTTTGTCACTGGTGTTGAAACTAAGATGAATCAGGTCACGTAACAGCTGGTCACGTCAGATGTGCTACCCGCCCCCCGACCCCGAGCATCCAACCAATGCATGTAAACAAAGGATGCATCACATCCAAAACACTCAACAGCCACCCAACACACACCAAACACATTTCTAACTTT
Organism: Speoplatyrhinus poulsoni; assembly: GCA_025447795.1. Lineage (NCBI taxonomy): Eukaryota > Metazoa > Chordata > Actinopteri > Percopsiformes > Amblyopsidae > Speoplatyrhinus > Speoplatyrhinus poulsoni. Next base: position 3,002 of record JAOEGT010024326.1, read on the forward strand.
GACCAAAACGTCCAAATGCAACATCCACGGGAGGTTTTCATGGCGGGAGGTTACCGTGGAAGGAGCCTGAGAGCGGAGTCGAGGAGCCGGGGCGTGCCTCCTGGCACGGAGCCCCTCCCTCCGCCTTTCTCTGCATCCTCCTCTTCTTCCTCTCCACTTGCAAACACAGCCTCTCTGTCTCCTTTGCCCCGGCTGTGGCCCCCGCTACGCCACCGCGCTCCATGTAATAGCCCTAGCCCTCTGCCCGACTGCTGCTCTCTGAGGTTATAGTCCGGAAACCCTGGTGACTTTTGCGTTCGCACCAGCCACTAGATGGCGGCCCAAGCGGTGACCGTCGGGTGGCTGGCTAAGTCATATGACGTCAAGCTTTTGTTTTCCAAATGGTGGCAGAGCTAGAAGAAGAGATGCAAACCGCATGCTGTAGCAACTGCTTCTGTAGGAGGCAACGACTGTTAACACTTCCCAAGGGAGCGTGGCCACACCCCTGTTCACCAAGTGCATTGTGGGTCTGGCCACACCAGGCTACGGGAGCCCCCGCTGGGGTTCAGGGTTCGAGCACCGCCGGACGTCTTATGGGGTCACATCTGCTCAGCAGCGCACTCGTGACCGAACACACACGAACACAACGTGAACGAACACGCGTGCATCCGGGTACAGCCGAGCGTGCGGTCTTGGGTAGCGTTGTCATGGGGACAGTGGGCTGTCCTCTCTCTCTCGCTCTCTCTCTCTCTCTCACTGTCCCACACCTTGTCTCCGGTCTGCTCGGCGGGCGACACTCTAGTCTTAAACACGGGGATGATGTTTATGAGAGCGCTTTAAACCTTTATGCTTAGCATGGGTGTGCACCCCCCCCCCCCAGAAGAGGGAGCGACCGACTGAAAGAGACAATGGGGGAGAGGGAGAGAGAGGCGGGACGGGACGGGGATTTAAAGGAAATAAAACGTAAAGCTGATATTGCCCCTCCCTGAAAAATATAATGGCTGCAGAACTGCTACAGTGGTAATTCCTGTGTGAACGGAAAGCTTTTGGGTGAGAGTCTTAGTTGCTGCCTAATATACAGTATATTCACTCACTTTATTAACATGTACTGTATGTTTGCAGCTTTAATGTTATAACAGACTTATTTAAGCAAACCCTTAATATAAAGTAACAGTTTGAGTTACGTGGTTGGAAGGTTTCCTTCCTTCATAGTCTCTAAAGCACAAGATCGTGACAATGATTTAGATTCTCTTGAGACCTGAGATAAAGCACAAATGAAATATATAGAAAAAGACAGAATGGATATACAAAATAAAGGCTAGAACTAAATAATTGATACATTATTCATTAAACAGATTTAATTTCACTGTAGGCTTTTAGCTCTATTTAAATTTATTCATTAAACGATGTAGTGTATTGCTATGTATGTGTTGCTATGTGTCGTATCGCAGTGTATGGCGATAGCAATCGTATAGTGATACAGGTATGTATCGTTATCGTGAGGTCCTTGCAATACCCAACCCTATCTATAGGGGGCATTGTGGTGAATGAATAATTCTGTTAACTCCCCAGATGGTCAAGAAGAAGAAGTCCAGCATACAGCCCAGTGAGATCTCTCTGGTGGGGGAGAGGTCGGGGGTCAGAGGGGGACATTTGGGAATGCGACATATTGTCCTAGGTGTGACATCACTCTCCCGCCCCAACCACCACGCACCTCATACGGTATTAGGTGGGATTAGAATAGCCCATAATCCCAGTCGGTGATGTGCAGGAGAATTACCAGCCTAGAGCTCCAACAGTATACAATACATTTGTTATGCATAGTTCTACATCTTCATTATATTCTACGTTCATATTCTAATTCACACATTTAATATTATTATAATGTTTACCAAACCATACCTGTTTGTATTCACATAATTGGATGTCCGTGCACACCAATGCTTTTCTAATATGTGTGTGTGTGTGTGTGTGTGTGTGTGTGTGTGTGTGCGCGTGTGCGTGTATTAGGCATTATGAGCTCAAGGATAATCACCTACTCCGATATTCAAACCCATAACCTTGGGAGATACAGTATATAAATATTATACACTATACACACTGCATACACACACACAAATGAAAAACAACCCATCAAACACACACACACACACACTTGAACAAACCCATAGGCTACTGTATTTCTAAGCATGTTTACGTCACTTACATGTTGAAAAGACACACACATGCACACATTATATATATACATATACATATACACACACACACATACACGCATTAGCACACTGAACTGAGGCAAAACCACACACACACACACACACACACACACACACACACAACAGAGCGCGTCTAATCTCAAAATGACAGACGGAACAGCATCTGTCCACTCCTATCAGCACCCTACATAGTGACACAACCCTTGTCCAAGTTGGTCTACTTAGTTTCGCAGAGCCAGCTGGCTAACTGCGTCAAGATCCGCCTACTTGACAGGAGAGGTATTTTGATTGACATGCACGACGACCAACTACTGTACATAACTCAATGACCAAGTCAGACGTTAAATGTACAATGAAGAATTAGTTGGAAAACTTAACAACAGGACTCTGGCTGTTTACAAGTCTTGTAAATCTATAAAATGTGTAGGCTACAGTTTGTAAATAAAATGATAAATGGGTGCATTTATCCAAAGCGCTTCACAGTATTTTGCCTGACATTCACCCAGTCACACACACATTCATACACTGATGGTGATTGCTGCTGTTGCAACCAACCACTGGGAGTAGTTACGGGTTAGGCATCTTGCTCAAGGATGCTTACAGGTAGGTCAACTCATGACCTTCCAGCTCGAAGACCAACACCCACACCACTAGACCATCCTGTCCCTGTCATCATAAATAAAGCACTGCAATAGCATCGCCCTGGAAATTGCACAATTACAGAGAGTGGCAATGCTAACCCCCGATGTAAACCGACTGTATTACTTCCCGAGAGTCCTATTTCGTGCTCACAGGGTTATACTGTATGTACAGGATCAGACATTCAGCACAGAGTTGCTCATGTGATGTAGTGCTGATGGACAGAACAGGCTGAGACAATAGTCTACTGATAGTTGTATCTTTGAGGAAACAGGGTTGTCGGAAGGGGGTGGGCGTGGTAATTCCTTTCACTTTAAACTAAGATCCAAACTGTTTGTCATCCAGGCACACTTGATACAGTAGACATCTGTACATATAGAATTCAACATTTCTAGTTGAGTGAGGCAAGGGCACATTTTTCGTTACCATGACAGCATATTATACCTTTCCATGGGTTTTTATATCCTGCAATAATCTGCTCGCAAGTATTTAAAGGATTTAAGTATTTAAATGTTGTGAAGTTAGCTCTGATGACATGTTCGATTGTGGTGGCATATGACCTATTGGGGGACAGGATGGTCTAGTGGTCTGATCAATCGGAACTGTTTGAACATTTAAAAAACACTTGTTTTCAAGTTGTCACACCTAAACCATTTAGTCACGCCTGTCAAAGGTGCTTTTATTGTCACATACACATCATTTAGAAATTCATCCTCTGCATGTAACCCGTCCCTCAAGGGAGCAGTGGGCAGCCGCTGTGCAGCGCCCGGGGACCAACTCCCGATTTAAACCAGCGTCACTGGTCACATGACACTGACTGGAGGGTGGGCCTGACATGTTTTTGAATAGTTGAGGAAGCAGTTGAGGAGCAGGAGCAGTAAGGGACATTAACCATCTCGCATCCAGCTAACAGCTTCAGCCAACAGCTGGCTCGCTGGGCGCTCCAACCCACAGTGCGAGTCGACCACCCCGACCCACCTCGGCTCCCCCTGTACAAGCTTATACCCCCCCTTCCACCCCACATCACCCCAGAGTACCAACCTGCCATGAAGTCTGTGTCGGGGGCCAGCAGGGCATCACCGCGGTAACACTGCCTGAGCGAGGGTCTACTCTGCGGGCCTCGGGCGGTCTCCTCTGTGCCCCCCGCCCGCAGCCCCCGTTCCACCTCCTCCTTCTCCTCCATGTGTGCCTCGCCCGCTTCCACGACGACACGCTCGCTCGCTCCTGTTGCTCGCCTTCGCGTTGCTCTTGGTGACGACGGTCGTCCCGCCACACCGCTACCGCTATAAGTTAAAGTCACCTTGGGTAAACCACCTCCCCCACTCTCTCACACACACACACACGCACGCCATGCCATGTACTGAAGAGGAGCAAGGGGTGGTATGATGTCACTGGGGGCAGATTAAGGCCCCGGTAAGCCTTCTGAAGGTAGAGAGGGGGATGTGTGGGAGGGAGGTAAGAGAGGGGTGAGTGGGGGAACATGGGCTTTCATAAACTATAGAAATGACTGCTTTAACTTCTACTGAACTTTAGTTTATAGCATATAAAAGGTGTGGGGGGGGGTTTAAAAAAAAGAACAGCTTTCACTTTGGAGCTTTAGCTATGCATATAAAACAGTTATATAACTGAGCATATGGTTGCTATACTCAAGATGAAGCTATACTGACAATCACTGATCTACCCATGAAGGGGGGAGATCACACGCTCATGTCAATAAAATTGCTGGGGTGGAATTATGCAATTTGCTGTTCTATGCACAGTTGCAGACACGCACACAAGCACCATGATTCCAACACGAACTTGCATTAGTAAGGATGATGAGATCCAGAGATTAAAGGGGTCCGAACGTGATTCATTACAGTCACCACCAGGGCAGTATAAGCCCGACGTAGCATTTATTAGACCAACACAGGGAGACAACGAGCAGGCTAATGGCCTCCCGTTGTGTCGGGTGGAAGAGGGGCTGGTGGTGCAACGCAAGGGTTTTTTTTTTTGTGTGTATACTTTGCATGCGTTGGATCCGCTGGTTCTCTCCCTGTATTGCCATATGCTTCGTATCACTGCTCTGACAACGACAGCATTTTCTAGGGAAATCATCTTCTTCCGCACAGAGAGATGTGAATATATTACGTCCACACACCCCCTGTTGTGTCAGTGTTATCGTCCAGAGCAGCCGAAGACGCTGTATTATAATCAAACCCTAAAAAGACGTTTGGTGTCTTTGTTTGAACTCGTGCAAGCCTAAAGCACCATCTTCTTGTAACAGTAATAACAGACTATACCACTATAGGGTACAATTAATCCAACTATTCAGAGTCTCGAGTAGATTCTTCTGAAAGTCGGATCTGTCCCTCCCTCCCTCCTTATTTATATATGCGCAATGGACTTTTAAGAAAAATAAGAAAAAAAATCCTGCGTGCGCGTTCAGCAAAAACCGTGTGCAGTCCTAACTAGGCCTGATCAAGGACCATTCAGAGTGCGACGGCTCCTCGGAGAGGACCTAGAAATATGCGAACAGGCCATAATGGAGTAGCAGGAGAACAAACTGCAAACATGCTATAAACCCGAATATAATAGCCTATATTCTACATATAGCGTACGGAGTATCAGGCCTACACTGCCGAATATGTGAATATTAACGGTGTAGTCTCAACACTACCCTCTTGTGGACAGAGTGATAATATTACCACGGCAAGTGACAACATAATTTTCAATCTTGTGTAGACCCATTTTCTTTCAAATATATCACGTATAGTGTATCTAGATGGTTAGATTGTATTGTTTGTGTATAATGACTTTTCTTCTTACCCTTATAGGTTATCTTGCTTGAAAATTAATTTCACTATGTAGGCTCGCCTATATGATAAGGAACCATGTTCAAAATAACAGCACACACACAAATGGTCACAAACGACTTAAACTTTATAAATATTATTCCAATGGAACATCAGCAGGGTTGTTATATAATTCTTCCAAAACAAAACAGGGATTTTCAGAGAGCATGACAAAGTGACTATAATCTGATATTTTATAGCCTACACATATTCTCTACTCCAAAAATATCTAAACCGTTGATATCCCCGGTTTCTCCAAATATATCAAAATATATGTCGACAATAAGCAATCAATACAGAAAGCAGAAAGCAGAATATGTACCTTGGTGGGGCGATTTTAAGTGTTATGGTCACAAACCATAATTTCATCAGAGAAATTCTACATACACAGAAGAACCTCAGAACCTCAGAACACAGAAGAGTCTCATGGCTAAATAACAAAATGCTAAAGGACCTGAGAAATCAGGTCACATTTATAACAACATTTATCTATAATTAACAGCTATTTCAGACAGATTAATTAATGTTCCCCTATTATTCACATTTCTTCAAGTCTCATTTATCAACCACAAGAAGAGGCTAATTTGAACACTACGAGAACGGGTGGCAGTTCTGCATATGTAGAATTCCCGCCCTCTATGGGCCAAATACTGTAAATGCACATCTGGGGCAACTGATTTGACAAAAAAACAGAGATTCCATTCATTTGTTTCGCAACCGACTAGTTTCTGAACTATCGCTCTCTTCCCTTCAGGCGTTTGAAAATCAGGAAAATGGTGTTGTGTTGTTACATTGATCTCCATGTAAGAATAGTAAACCGTAAAACGAACTCCCCTGGATCGACGGCCAGCGGTCCATTTGAATACCTGCGCCACCTGTTGCCCAGAGAGCGTATTGTCACAGGTGTTGCGTTTCTCTTCTCCTCCCCCCGCTCCCCCTCCCCCGGCACTTAATTCAATGACGGCTCCAATGACCCCGTTGCCCTGGCAACCACCCAGACGTCATACCAAAGGTTAATCAGCAGGGAGGTACCTCGCCGTTTATCACATGCCCAGCGTCAGATTGGCCTACCTACCTACCTACCTACCTACCTACCTATCTACCTACGAGAGAGAGAGAGAGAGAGAGAGAGAGAGAGAGAGAGAGAGAGAGACCCTCCCCCTTCTGTGGACTTTGGTTTGAGTGTCTGGCTTTCACCCTAGATACCAAGGCCTTTGTAGTTTTACAAGTGAATAACATGTACAGTATGTCATACGGACACTATTATTTAACCTTAATAATTCATAATTTACAAACGAACAGAAATTATACATTTGTTTTTATTATGGATCACAAAACTCTTAAGAAACATCTTAAAAAAAAATCCAAATAACTTAAATTTTAATTAATATATTGTATTGTTTGCTCACTTTAAATACTTAACTTTAAATATAATCAATAAAGATTTTGCAAAAATACTACAATGTGCATTGGTGGTCTGCTTGTGTGCTAGAGTGCCTGGTGCATCTTGGGAAAGGTTTGTTTGGATATGTACACATAACACACACACACACACAGGCCCGAATCCTTCCTTATCGCAAAAAAAATGTTATTTTTCTAGTTTAGTTCGTTTTTCAAAAATAGCATCTCTAAAAATATATTGCATATGCCATTTTAGGAAATTGACATAA